>BLBF01000068.1:743471-777898 GCA_015471245.1 Laticauda colubrina
TCTATTCTATTCTATTCTATTCTATTCTATTCTATTCTATTCTATTCTATTCTATTCTATTAATTTGTTGTGTCACTGATACTTCTGGGCTTCTGTTTGCTGCAATGTCCGCTCATTGACCATTTATAAGTAAAACATAAAACATAAGTAAAACATTGGATAGATGCCCCACCAGGCCACAGCCCTCCATCCAAACTCAACCCCTGAATGCCACCCGTTTGCCACCAACCCCAACGTGGCTTCTTGGGCTTCCCAACCTGGCTAGTGAGAGTGACCAGGGCAACGAGGCCGGCCAAGGGGACAGCCAGGTAACGGCTGGGTAGCCCGTAGTAGGAATGTGGGTGGGCAAGAAGGCCAGAAGAGACCCTCCCTAGTTTTCTGGGCTGTAAAGGAGGAGGGAGGAGAATTGCACAGCCAGAGCTGAAAGATCCTGTTAGTGGAACCTTACACCGAAGTAGCATTAGCTCATCTGGTCGGGTTTCCTGTCTAGTCTACTTATTAAGGCCGACACAAACCTGCAGCCCTGGGATTTCCTGCTGGTCTCCTTCCCAAGGTTGAAGAGGGTTTATGCTGATAAGACAAACGTAGGCAGTTTCTAGGCCTACCTCAGGAGGAGGAGATTATTCTTCTCCTCGATGTAGCTCGGCCAGAAGAGATCCAACATTGCTGACTCCTATGCAAGGCCCTTGTTTGGGGGTTTCCCCACGGGAGGGATAGAGGCCAGGAGCCTTTTGGCAGCAGCCCCTGCCCAGGCAAAGACCTCCCCTGCCCTTCCTCTCCTCTCCACAAGAGGCCAATGTCAACTATAAAACGTGTATACAAAATGTTTTCAATATTTCAAATAAATCCTCTTTAGTTTTGGGAGTGTGGCTCGAGGCTCATGATTTTAATTGGAGTAACTGCCGGAATCCTGACAGCCCATTTAGTTCCAACCCGACTGAGTTTTGAACTGTGTCACTGATTTGATTTTACTATGGATAGTTCAACAAGCTTTGAGTTCTGGCCTCCGCTCCCATGCCATTCTTAAAGGCTGACGATCGGGTTGGGAGCCCCAGCGGCACAGCCCTGCAACCGAAGCAGAGCCCCTTCCAAAGAGGCCGCGTTGCTGGAAGGCTGCGCTTCTGGCCTTGCTCCCCATCCCCAGGCTCCCCTGGAATCTCCGCAGGAGAGAAAACGTACCTTTCATGGCTTCGGCAGATTGTATGAGCTCCGTCACAGCCCCTGCAACCCCCTTGGACAAGGCAGCCAGCAGGTGCTTCAGCTCGGCACTGGGCTTCTGCAGGATCTGTGGGCATGGAGCCGGGGGAGAAGGATTCGCAAAAGTGGCTCCCTTCGCATCTCCCCCCTTTTTCCCCTGTAAAATCTCCCTCCTCTTGATCTGGTCCAGCCAAAACCAGGCATCGCACAGCCAGCACAAAACACCTAACACCCCCCCCCCCCCGCCCCCGATGCCAACGCAGAGCAGTGTCCTTGTCAGGAAGGGGCAAAGGGGCTCCTTACCATCAGGACATGTTCCAGGAGCTGCAGGTAAGCCAAGGTGCACTCCGTCCCATAATGCAGGGCTCTCATCCGCACGTCTCCGCTGACATCTGGGTGGTAGGAGGCTTGCTGGGGGGCACAACACGGAGCCCTTCAGAGGGAGCCAAAGCCCCTGGCAGAGACGGGGAGCCACGGAGAAAGGTGCCCGCCCAGGTTGGGCCTTTGCGCAGCCTTGGGCACAGAAAATGCTCAGGGGCCACCTTCCTCCATAGCCGACGCCTCCCTCCTCCGGCTCAACTGATTGGGGGAGGGGTGTTTCCCAGTCCTCCATGCTCCCCAAGAAATGAGCATTCCCCTTCCAGCCCCCCCTCCCCCTGAAGAGGCATTTCCACTCCCAGATGCCAAAGAGCCGCCTTCTGCCGGAGGCCTTGAGAACCGAATCCGAAATGCTGCGTTGGGCTTTTGAGACTCCAAAGGGGCTGAGGAGATGAGCCACGTCTTCAGGTTGCCAGTCAAGATCCCCCCAGGGGCAGATTGGAGCCCCTCAGGCGAGGAAGATGCTCTGTGCATGTGGGCTGCAGGAGATGCCCCCCCTGCCCTGATGTCCCCCCCCCAGCAAAGCCTGGCCAGAAGCAGCAGTTCAGCTGGTGAGCTTTGACCTCTGACCTGCAGCTCGCACTCTCGTCTCTTGGCTGGGATGGGATGCAGTACTTCCCAGGGTGGAGGCTGCTCCCAGGGGGCAGGTGTGTCTTTTACTCCCCATTCTCCTCCCCAAACAAACCTCTTTTGGTCCTTGAGATGCCCCCACAATCAGTTGTTCAGGCTCAAAACAAGAGATTCTGCCTCTAGTCACCTCACACTTCCACTCAAGCCCAAACAACACACTCTTCCATGCACCCCCAGCCTCTGAATCACTGCGAAGCCCCTCTTGTGTGGGCTCCCCAAAATAACCTTAATTTACTTCTCCAAACCCTTCACCCGTTTCTTTGCGGGCATCGCTTAAACTCAAGAAGACGAGTCCAGTGGGGCATGGAGCCCCCCCCGCCGCCTTGTGCTCTGAATTGGGGGTTGGAGGGCGGCTGGGAGGAGTCGGCTGCCCTCTCTCCCCATCCCCATCCCCAAAGAGGCCTCCGGTCTGCAGGAACTGGTCCAGCCCCTTTGAAAAGCTGCCCCAAACAAAACCACTTGGGAAAGAAGGCAAACGGTTCTTCAACGCAACACACGGGACCCCCGAACGCGTTTCAAATGCGCCCCTCCTTCGCGCATTTCTGGAGCCTTGAGCAAGGAGAAGCACCCTGGGGTTTACCTTGCAGGCGGCCAGCATATCGGCCACGGCTTTGCGGCTGAGGTTGGCTGTGGCGATCACATCCTCCTGCCGGCAGGAGTTCCCGGCTGCCACGGCTTTGGCCGTTGCCATGGTGATGCCTTTCGTCATCCGAATGGATTCTTCCGGGGAGCAGGACTTCTCGGGAACATCCTTGGCCTGGAACACCTGCAGACACGGAGTGGGGGGGAAGGTAAGGGCCGCGGCCGTGGAAATGTCAGGAAGCAGCCGGGGAGGCTCAACGCAAAGGGGGCCCTGGTAGGCATGGCCCATCCCCCCCTGAAGAAAGCCAGCCCGGAGCTGCCAGGGGAGAACGGAGACCCTTCCTCTCAAAGGGCGGCAAGACGGACGCTCCCCCAGAGCTCTGAGCAAGGAGCCAGGGAAATGGTGGGGTTGTGGCGGATCCAAGCTGCTCTGCTCCCCAACCCCATTAGAGGGAAGGGCAGAAATGGTGCTCAGCTGAAAAGCAGAGCCCTCCCCAACCCCAACCCCATGAAGCGGCCCAGGAATAGGCCCCGGCCCCTGCTTGGACTACCGTGAGCTCTTGCTTGATGTACTCTATGGTGGCCTCCAGGGCCCTCGTTCCACGGGTGGCCTCGTCCTCCACTGCCTTCACTGTCTTCAGGAGGGAGGTGACATTGGTCACCATCACCTGGAAGGAAGGGGGGAAGGAAAGAAGGAAGGAAGGAAAGAAGGAAGGAAGAAAAGAAAGAAAGAAAGAAAGAAAGAAAGAAAGAAAGAAAGAAAGAAAGAAAGAAAGAAAGAAAGGAAGGAAGGAAGGAAGGAAGGAGGGAAGGAAGGAAGGAAGGAAGGAAGGAAGGAAGGAAGGAAGGAAGGAAAGAAAGAAGGAAGGGGGGAAGGAAGGAAGGGAGGGAGGAAGGAAGAAAAGGAGGTGTTGCAGCAGTCTCTCCCTCTGCAAGGCTGGGCCCATCCTTCCTGGGTGCCCAGTTTCAGCAGCAGGGTTTGGGCAACCGTGTGGGGAGTCCAGCCCCACCGCAGAGGTCAGCGGGCTGGCTGATGGACCCCGGGGCAAGTAGGGAATCTCTCTTGTGGCCGACACTTGGACCCTCAACAACAGGTCTTTCTCATTGAGCCAACTTCTCTCCTGGGAGGCTGCCAGGGGAGAGACGCCTGGTAGCATCTCCCATTAGGTTGAAAGGCACAAGTGTCATGAAAGCCTTTTGGTAAAACTCACTACATGTCTCAGGTCCCCACGAGCTGAAGAACGGACGGACCCTGAGCAGAGCTAAGCGCTTCCCTGCAGAGCGTACTCGGCAGACCTCAAAGGAAGCAGAAAGCACAATTCTGCCCCGAAGGAAAGGCAGCTCTGGTGAAGAGAAGGACCACCGCAGGCGCCTCGAGCAGCTGCGGGCGATCGTTGGCCGATTCTGGGGATTTTGGCAAAAGCAAGAGCAGGAGGCAGCGCCGGAGGAAGCCGAGGCTCCTGGAGGCAACCTGGCCGAGACTTGGCAAGGAAAAGCAAACCCTGTCCCATACCTTGGCAGCCCCCTTGAGATGGTACATGGATGGGTCGTCGGCTGGCTTGCTGGCGGCTCCTTTGGTGGCACCAATGAGGTCAGACAAGGCCTTCGCCACATCCTTGATGGCATTGATTAGCACCACCTGTCAAAAACAGGGCCTGTTAGCGGCTTTAGATGTCCTCCATTAGTCCTGTCCTCTGGGAGAGCAGCTGGAGGTCATTTTAACAGCCAGATCTCTAATGAGACGGGGAGCTATACGCATATGATAAATATATATAAAAATAGAACAAATACCACCGACCTGCAGCTACTGGCAGGCTCCCAGACCCGGTCTCTGGACGCCACTCTGCTGCAGAGACCTCTCTGTCCAGGCAGCTTGGTTTCAGAAGTCCAATCGAAGGTCTTGTCTGGCAAGGGGTTCTGGGGGATTTGGGGGTGACCCAGCCCCCCCTCCGATCCTAGGATGGGGTCTCTCCCATGACGCCCCTCCAAACACACCTGTGTTTCAGGGTCATCTGAGCCCAGGCTGGCTGCTCCCAGCTTCACCACCTCTGCCAGTTGCGTGATGGTGCTGGCCGAAGACTGGGCTGCTTGGGCCAACTTCTCCTGGCTGGAGGCGGCTCCGGAGACCAGCAGCTTGGTGTCTTCCACCAAGGCCTTCGCAGTCTTTAGGATGTTTTCCCTGGGAAAAGGAACAGGGTAGAAGGAAGTGGGGCTAGCAGGAGCAGGCAAAATCAGGCAGCCCCCTCCCCTCCTTGGCAGAAACAGGTGCAAAGAAGCAAGAGCTGATTTTCCCTTTTTATTGGTGCATTTCTGATTGATTGCCTGCTGCATTTGAATTTTCCTTTTGCATTCTACCCTTTAGCTTTGATCGCTTTGGATAGGCAACATGAACTTAAAAAACAAACCCATTATTTTGATTTGCACTCGGCTATAATCACCAGTGCAGCAGTTCCAAAAACTGTTACCGTAATTAACTTGGAAATTAGTTCTAAAGAGTGGACGCATGTCCACATCTTCTTTCTTAGCTCTGGGTGTTGCTCTGAATAGGGTGTTGGGGTTTGGGGTGGCTTGTCTTACTTAGGATTTTTCTTTACAGACAAAGAATTTATCCTTTTTTAAAGTTGTCTGCTATATAAAAGTGAAGAGGAAAAAAATCTCATTTAGGCCAAAGGAAATTAAAATTATTTCTGAGTTTACTGATTTAAGACACAAGTTCCCTGTAGTCCAAAGATATCCTAGCCAAAATACAATACAATTCATTTGAATTTTGGGTCTTGAATAACATCACATTAATGCTACTATTAGGAATGGGGGGGGGGGGCACAGTGGTTAGAATGCAGTACTGCAGGCTGTTTATGCTGACTGACAGCAGTTTGACAGTTCAATCCTGACCAACTCAAGGCTGACTACGTCTTCTGTCCTTCCTAGGTCAGTAAAATGAGGACCCAGATTGTTGGGGTCAGTGTGCTGACCCTGTAAACCACTTAGAGACGGCTGGAAAGCATTATGAAGCGGCATAAAAGTCTAGGTGCTATTGCTACTCCTATTAAACCAACAACCGAGTGCACTTTCTTATAAATCTCTATATTGTTGCTTCTTTCCAATTTCCCCGCACCAAACAATTTCAGAGTAAACCTACTCCCAACCCTTGCCCCCTCCCCCATTATGTACCCAGCCTCACCTGTGATCAGCGAAGGACTCGTTGTTCTCGGCATTTAGTGTCCCGGCCGCAGCAAACAAGATGGTGGTGTCCAGGTCAGCGATGATGCCGGAGACGGCGCTGGCAGCTGTGATGCATGCCTGGGTGCCCTTATTCCCCGCCTGGAGAGCCGACAACACCAGGGATACCTGTCCAAGAGAAGGGACTAAGGAGGATGCAGGGATGGCCCATCGAAGGAAGGATGGCGAGGGCGGGGTAGTCCAAGCACCCACCTTTTCGCTGACCGTCCGAGTGCATTCGATCAACTCTCGCTTCGTGTAGGCGTCAGTTGGACATATCTGCAGGGCCCCGGCTTTTTGCACCAGGAAGATGCAGCTGTGTCCGAGTTCTTGAACCCGGGTTCTGATCTGGAACCCTATCTGTGGAGCCAAAAGATGGCAGAGGAAAGAACCAGCGATGAAAAGGGTCCAGTGTGGGTGTCCTCCCAAGCAGAGAGGGAGGAAAAGCTAATCCGCCCCTGGAAGGACAAGGCTTAGGAGGGGCTCCCAGCTGGTGGACAGGAAGCTGCCTCTTCAGACAAGCTTAAGAAATACTAAAAAACACCCCTCTCATCTGTTTTAATGTAGAACCAATGTTATATTACTGTCTGTTATCATGTCGTGTGCGGCTGTTGTAGAATAAAAAGCAAATTAAAGCCAGGACTAACAGCCTCTGTGAACATCAGGGAGGAAATAGATCAGAAGAAGGAAAAGCCTCATTAAAGGAAAGCCTTCTCCACTGGATGAGCTGGAAAGGCTTCTGATCTTGGGCTCTGGCTCGCTCACTGTTCTCCTCCCCCCAAATTAGAAGGAAGGTTGGCTTCCACTCTGAAAGGGAGTTTTTATCCTCTGCGTTCCCAAAGGGGTTTCCCAATCGGGGGGGGGGGGGGAAATGCAGAACTTTGAACCGCTGTAGCCGTCCCCAGATCTACGGTGGGCTCGTTTCCCACAACCCCACGGGGCTGGGGGTGGGCTGGGCTCATGCACTTAAGGGGTGACAGGGATGGCAGACCTCCTCTGGTTCCGCAGTGCCCGCTGCCATCCGGCCCTGGGAAGCCAGGTGTCCGTAGTCGGTGGTCATTTGCGAGGCGAGTCCTCCCAGTTCCTCTGGATTAGTGACCGCCTTGGTCATCTGAAAGTATGGAAACAAGGATGAGCGGCCTAGTTTGCCACGTTGCCTAGCAACACGGACTGGAAGGCCTGATGGGGGCTTTTGAAGACCCTGGCGCTGATTTCGCTTGCTCCCCCCCTTTTCTTTCTGTTAGTCTCCTCTGGTATTCTGACTCATTTTATGGAGGGATTCTGTTGCAGGTTTGGTTCTGGCTTGTTCCGAACTGTCGCTCCAGCTTTCTGCTTTGTCCCTTGCAAAACTCCCGGTTTCTGTGCATTTGCCAAACAGATCGCTCTGCCTCAAGTGCAAAGCGAAGCTGTGAGCAGATTTTAGGTGGTGCTGGTGCTTCTCTTACCATCTCCTGGGCGGTGACCGCGATGGCCCTGCAGTATTTGACAACAGTGGTCTGGTAGTCCACAAAGGACCCTTTGGGATCGGATGGAGTCCCCTCGTCTAGCTGCATGATGGAGAGGTGGAAAAGAGAGGGAGAGTAAAAGATCCCAACCTGGGGCCCTCCAGAGCCACTGGACTACACATCCCATAATTCACAATCAGCCTGGCCACTAGCTTCAGGTTATGGGAGCTGAGGTCCAACACCACTGCCCATCGTCTAGAAGGTCTGGCTGAGAATGACCAAGATGCAAAAAAGGTTGAAGCAACCCCATCTTTTGGGGTAGGACCCCCAGTTGGAAGACCAGTAGACTAATTTTCACCTGCCTGGCAGAAGAATAACAGTGCTGGGCAAGGATGCATTTCCCCCAAATCCCCTTCCCCTATTTCAACAAGTAACATAAAACACAACAGCTGCTGAGAAAAGATGGTTATTATAACACTGAAGAAATAAGTGAAGAAGTTGGATAGTTGTCAGTGTCAACTCGTAAAACATTCCTATGTCTGTTTTCGAGTTGCCATAAATGAGGGAGGGGGGAATCTGAAGGAGTAGTATGGCAGTTTAAAACCAGAAATATATTCCACGCTTATCTTACAAAGATTGTAGTTAGGCTACCGGATCTTCTGCCCGTGAAAATCCTTTATTGGAGAACATGATTGATGACACCCAGCCCATGTATGTGCTTCATTGGAGAGTCTGATTTATGAAACACCCGGGGGGAGGGATGAAACAGGGTCACAACTGACTGTAAATTACATATGCCAGAGTTGGGTTCATGTAGGTTTTGAAGCTTGGTTTGAGGCTCATGATTTAATTAGGGCAATCGCCAGAACCCTGACAGTCAGCCTAGTCTGAGCCTCCTTGGATGCCCTGAAAAAGCCATGTGGGCCCCTCATGAGACGTAGCAATGGATGCAGAAGGTCCTTCACCCACCTTACTCATAGCTTCAGCGATGGAATCCACCATGTTCCCCACCATGCCGACTTCACTGGCAGCCTCGTTCAAGGTCACCATGATGTCATCCACAGCTTCCTTCATGAGCTGTGCTGCTTCCAGGATGGCATCGTGAGTGTGTGACGCCTGGGGGAGAGAACCGAGACCCATCATCCTTTCCTTCCTTTGCAGTGCAGTCATGGGACTCCGACGGATCTCCAGGCTCCTCTAGGAACAGAGCCTGGAAGCTGCAGGGAAGAAGGGGACTCCTCCCCTCCTTCTGGAGCAAGAGGTTTCTAAGAAGGGCCGCAGAACAGATCCAGTGGAAAGGACGTCTCTCCAAAAGGCTGCCGGTCTAAAGGAGGCCAGGTACACGTTGGATTAAAAGCTTCCTGGTGTATCCAAGAGGAAATACAGCAGCTATCCAGAGTGGCCCCAGGATTTAGTCTCAGGATCTTAGAATCGGAAGGCACCACCAAGATCATCCAACCTAAACCTCTGCACAATGCAGGAATCCCAATCAGGAGGATCCTAGCAGCAAAGGGAGGCCATCTCCTCTTGAGGTCACTGCTTCCACAGTCAAACTCTTTGTGACGTTTGGAATTCCCCCCCCCCCCCAAACATTCAAGTCATAAGCAGTTCTTGAAAAAGTTCTCAACCCCCCACTTCCCAATATCCGATTCTTCAAAAGCTTCTTCTTTTAAAAAAAGGCAATAAAAACATTTTCTGCCTGGCGGAAGATCCTAATCAAACGGAGTTGATTACCGAAGGCTGAGCTTTTAATTAAAGGCCCTTGCAGGAGAGGCAGCGGAGGAATTCTCCGGGGCTCCCACCACGTAGCGCCGCCTGAAATGGGATTGCTCCTGAGGAGCGTATTTTTAGACTTGTAACATGCAAATCGTGTTTTCTTGCTGAAATTTCCTCCTGACAACCGAGACCCGTTTCAGGGGATACAAGGGCTCCGGATGAATGCCCTCCACATGGGCCAAATTAAACCTCCCATTATCCTGAGTTAGCCCAGCCTGCCTGGGAATTTGGGGAGTGGGAGTCCCCCCCAAGGCTGAAAAAGGATGGGCTTTCTGTTGCACACATCCAAGTGCAACTGAGTCGGTTGAGGAAACTGTGCAAAGGAAGAACAACACAGATAGTCCTTGACTCATAATGATCATTACAAGCATGATGAGCAGCTTCCATTACAGTCATAGCTTGAGGACTACCTGTGAAAAAAACCACCCAGATTATCCGGTAGCTGAAGTGCCCACCCTTTTTAAATGTCCACAGTGTTTCTCTTTCTCCTTCTCCTTCTCCTTCTCCTTCTCCTTCTTTTTCTTCCAGATAGCAGTGTCCCAAAGCCCAGCTGCCCCCCAAGAGGGACCCACTCTGAGGGACTTCCATGCTGTTCCCAGAAAGCAAACTAGCCTTAAGGAGGATGTCAAGGCTTCATTGGCAGAGCCAAGCAGGATCCACGTTTGATTAGGAAACTGCCAGGGCCTAAATCCTGGGCACCCAGAGCTCCCTTCCAGAGAGGCCACCTCAGGTCACTCCACTCTTCTCCACTGGGAGGGATCTGCCCCACCCCCTGTGTCACTAACCTTTGGGTTCCCCCCTCCTTCCTTGGCTGCGTAGAGCATCTGGAGGGCCGATTCCGCCAAGGTCTTGGTCTGATCCAGCAGGTTCATTTGCTGCTGGTGATTCATCAGCTTGGAGACGACGCCCACGGCCGCCAGAACCAAGGGCTCAAAGTAGCTGGAGAGCTGCGTCACCTGAGCAGGTGAGGAGACCAAGGAGTCAGACATGCTAGGGGGCCCTTTCTAAAACGGGTGCAAAGATTCACACCTCCCCCAGCCTCCTGCCAAACCAGCAGTGTTGTGGGCTTTCTAAGCTTGGTGACTTGAGGCATGGGGAATCTTGGGAGTTGTAGTCCACACATCCTAAAAGTTGCCAAGGTTGAGGAACTCTGCCATTTCTACCATCCCAAAGACCCCAAGAAGAGACCCCTGCTGCCTCTTGAGCCCCTACCTTGTGTCCAAGCTGAGCAGCCTCCCCTCGGGCTGCCGTCACTATGGGGTCGATCAGATGGCCAATTTCCTGGACAACGGAGGTCAGCTGTTCCTGCAAGGCCTGAGAGACAGACAACAACGGTTACCCTCTTCTCATCATAAACAATCCGAAAGCTGGTAAAAAACAGCCCCATGGTGAAGATTTTGGCTTCCTAGCCAGTCCTTGGGCAGCTCACCAAAGGCGGACTCAACAGCCGAGCCCTGAAGGAAGGTCCTTCCTCCATTTGCAAACCACCATCATTTCTGCACCTCCCCTGGGTCTGCTCATCTGTACTGAGCGGTGAATCCTGGGAAATTCTTCCGGGCTGCTTACACCAGGGATCACCAACCCCTGGGCCATGGACCAGTACCTGTCAGTAACTGGGCCGCACAGCTGCGCACATGTGGGATCTAGGTTGTGGACTCCTCCCCCCCCCCCCCCATTCTTCTGCCCTCCCCAGTCCATGGAGAAATTGTCTTCCACAAAACTGATCCCTGGTAGCAAAAAGGTTGGGGGCCGCTGGTTTATACCCACAGCGCTGCCTCCGCTGTTCCGTTGGTGGCTCTTCCAATTTGCATTCAAAGGGGAAATGCCCACACACCCACATTGGGTGGGGAATTCACTTTCCTTCCTGGAGAAGACCCGGCGTCCCTTACCTCCACAGAGATGTCATCCCTGGTGGCCAAGTTCTGACTAACGGCGGCAAGGGAGGCTTGCTCGATGTCTCTGATGCACCTGTTAATGCCATCAATGGCGTGGTCACACTCCCGCTGGCCTGGAGCTTTGTCCCTGCAGGAAACAACAGAATCAACACTCCTGAACTGGGTCTGTGGCAAAGGCTTCCGGCCTGGGAATGGTCGCCTTCAGGACTTCACGTTCCAGGTTCCTCTCCCACCACCGGGCCTGGCTTCCTGCTTTGCACATCCCCTAGAGCAGCAGGGGCCAACCCAGCATCATGCAGGAGATGAAGGGTGGGAGCTGCACCTGATGGAAGTGATGAGGCTCTTGATGGACTCGGAGACAGTGTGCGAATGTCCAGCCAGGACAGACCAGGTGTTGGGGTCCTTGGGGTTGATGGCCAAGGAGCGGGCGGTTTTGATCAGGAAAGAGGAGCTCTCCAGCATAGTCCGAGCTGAAGCCAGGATGGGCTCCTGTGCGCGAGAACCCTGGAAAGAGGCCATCTGATGAGCAAGAGACTTCCAAAGTGCCTGGGCCTCCTCTTCCTCCTCCTCCTCCTCCATCAACGTTGCATTAAAGGCTCGGGCGGTAGGACACAGCTGGCTCTGGATGCCCCCATGTCAGTGGGGCTCTTACCTCAGCACTGATCTGAGCAGGAATGCTGGCAAACTCAGGGTTGGAGGCAAAGGCGGTCAGGTTTTCCACAGCTTCAATGAGCGGAGCAGCGGTGGTACGGCACTTGCCCCGATTGTCTTCTGAAAAGTCTCCATCCAGAGCCTGGTGAGAAGAAGCAAACGCGGTTTAGAGCTCCATCTAAGAAAGAAAGAGACTAAAAGGCAACCGGAAGTCTGTTCAAGCAAGAGAGATCAACTGTGAAGACAAAGCAGTCAAGGAGGTTGCTAAGTCCCCTCCTTCAGTGGGTCGGATGGAGCTGGGGAAGGTCTTGGATAGAAGTTGGGTTTAAATTCTCCCCTTGCTTTTGAAGTCCACCCAACTCTCTATTCTGGGATCCTCTTCTGCTGGGACATCATCTTCTTCAGGCTCCTTCAAAGAAGCCCAGAGATCCCATTGCATGATATGCTTCACACCCACCTTGACCATGATTGAGTGAATGTCTCAGATTTGACTGGGTTCTCTCAGCCCACAGGGAGAAACAAACCAAGGCCGCTGCCTGACTGCTCAAGGCAGTTGGTGGCCCCAGGAGTTCACACTTTTGGAAGGTGACCAGCTCATGATCCAGACCCTGCAGCAGAGTTTCTCAAACTTGGCACTTGAGCATGTGTGGACTCCAACTCCCAGAATTCCCTAGCCAGCCCTATAGGATTTGGAAGCCAATATCTCTAGTCCTACTTTCCTAGATGAACTCTCTGGAAATGAATCCTCAGCAAGCCCAGAAGAGGGAAAAGTGAGTCTCCAGCTTTTGTTTGAAAAGGAAGTAAAAAACTAGCCATTCTCTGGAAGAATAAACTAAATTACAACCATTCCTTTCCCAGTCCTCATTAAAGCGATCAAACTGCACCAGGCAGAAAAAATAGAAACCTATTAGAAAAAAGTCATTAAGTGAAATCAATGGCCCACCTTAAAAATTACAAGTCATTAATCTAATTGCCAGCATAATTTTGGCAGATCAGAAACAAACTCCGCCTGCATCCAGCATTTGAATTTTGAAAGAAACGAAGTTTCCTCATGAGCATTTGCACAGATTTCTCAGCGGGCAGATCTGGTTCCCTTAAGTTTCCTTTTCTTGAAAACCACACTTCTTTCTGGTTTTCATCTTTTCTGTCAAGTGCGAGCAGCAGCGAAAGAAGGACACGCTCCACATGTTCCTGTTTAGAGGGCTGCAAAACCTTCTTAGTTTTCTCAGGTTTTTCACTGAAACATTATCTGCAGTTTCTTTCCTGTTCCTTAAATGTTTAGAGTTGGCTTGTTTGTGATTTCTGTTTTTTTCACAACTGACTTATTTTAAATCGGTGTTGAAGACCAATTCGGGATTTTAGGAGTTTGTTTCGGTCTTACTCCAAACCTCATTCACAAAGAGGTTGGCACGAACTAGTAGCAAACTGATTGCAGAATAATGGGGAAAGACCCAACAGGGCGCCTGAAAGAAATCTCAGGGGGAAGGCAGAACATTTAAAAACATCCCCCCAAGGGAGCTGCCCCCCCCCCCGTTTCCAAACCACCCACTTTTCAGGCCTGTTTTCTGGCTTTCCGCAGCTCGCCCCAAACCAGCTTTTCTCTCCTGTCCCAGGGGAACCGGAAGCCTCTGGAGACGATGGCCAGAGAACGTCCCTCCGCGGTCTTGGGGGAGATTGCTCCCGGCCTGCCCTCTGCTGCCCCCCTCCCTTGAGGACATGGAGGAAGCTTTCTGGTGGGAGGGGGAAAAGAGCTTTCCTTTCAAAGACAAACCCCCCCCCCCACTTCGTCTCTGCTGGAGGGCTCTCCCACCTTGATGGTCTTCACCAGGTTGGCCGTGCTGTTGGCCACCTCCTTGGCCGACTGGACGAAGTGCCTCTTGGCCACAGGGTTGGCCGTTTTGGACGAGGCGATGCGGCAGGCGTTGCACAGGGCAGAGGTGTGCTTGGCTACAATGGTGGCCGCTGACAAGACCTGAAAGAGATACCGGGAGGAGGGAACAGGGACTCAGGGCTTTGCACACCCGAAATCCAGGGAGTGACCCCCCCTCCACCCAGGGAGGAAGCTCTGTCTCCTTCAAGGATCTGGGGGCAGGACTGGCCTTCCTCCACTTGAGCCAAGGCAGGGCAGCTCTCAGCCAGAGGAGGCAAAAGCACAGACCGAGGCCCTCGCCCTGGGAAAGATCAAACCTCTCCTCCCCCAGGGACTCCATGGCCACAGGGCATTCCCTCCACTGGTTGCAAGGAGCAAGCAGGTGGAAAGCGTCGCCAAAGAGCCCAGGTGGCCCAAGAGAGATCCAGGTCTTGGCCAGGCTCCCATGGCCAGTAGAAGCTTCCCCTGACCGGAAAGGCCTTTCAGAGGCAACCTTCTGCTGGACAAGGGATTTCTTTCCCTTTATAAGCCACCTTGGGAGTATTAGCAGCCTTACCTTGTGTGTGTGTGTGTGTGTGTGTGTGTGTGTTGCTGACCAACTGCCATTCTGCCTGCCCCGAAGGGAGCGTTACCTGGGACGGACTGCTGGCTGGATCCACCAAGTTCTGGCATGCCATCTGGATGGCCTGGTTGGCACGAGCAAACTGGATGGGATCCACGAGACCCTGCTGGCCAGCCTGGCTGTTGGGGTCCGAGATGCCCACCAGGTAGGCGGCCTAGGCGACAACCAAGGGGGGTAGGGGGTTCAGCAAACCGCATGAAACAGGCCCCCCGCCAAGTCCCTTTCAGGGAAGGAGCCCGAATGGGAGCAGAAGAGGAGGCTCTCTTGCACTTCAGCACAGGTCAGAGGCCAAGCAAAAGCCCCCCCCCCCCCCAAGGAAACCCAAAGCGTGACTCAGCCATTTGCAGAGCTGCCCTCCCCCACACATCTCATGAGTATTGGGGAGGGGGCTTTCAGGTCCCTGCCTGAGCCACCTTCAAGCTAGGCTGGCATTTGCTGCCCAACTGCAAACCTGGACCCTTGGACTGGGTGCAGTTACTCCAGAAGCCCAGAGTGACCAGGCTAAAATAAAAGCTGCAGACGCCGCAAAGGCCACCCGGCAGCAACAACCCACTGGACCCAGGTCCCTGCAAATCGCCCACGGAAGGCTGGAAGGAAGCCTTGTTTGGACTGGCCCAGCATGGATTCAACCCCAACCCACCTGAGCTGCCGCTTCGGTGAGACCGCAGAGCGCCTTGGAAGCCACCCCCACGCACTCCCCGAAGACAGGCAGGTCGCCGGTCTTGGCATTCTGGGAGATGCCGGCCATCGCTTCCCCGAGCACCTTCGGAAAGAGCCCAGGTGAGAAAGCCGTCCTTGGGACTCTGACCGGAGAAGTCCTCCGGGCCCTTTCTTGGAGAGCCCACGTCCAGCCTCTCCGTGCTTCTGGAAAGAGCTGCATCTGCCCCCCCCCCCGTTCCCCTCCTCTTCCTCACCCCCTCCCCTCAAGGCACAAGGCTCCCCCGGGTGGATCTCTCAGGAGGAGGGTTGGGAAGGGCCACCTTGGAGTTCTCCATGACGCCTTCGATGCAGTCAAAGTAAGACTGGTCGCTCACAGGCTCACTGGGGTTTTCCAGCATCTCCTTCACGGTCTGAAAGGAGAGCAGCCCAGTCAAAACCAGGACTCCCAGCTGAGCCCGGTCAGGCTTCCTGGATCACCCACAGACCCCTCCCCCAATTCTGGCCCCCTGGCTCCTGAGGCTGGAGGGACAGGAATCCACCTGTCATCCAATCACTCCGAGGGGCTTTTCTGCAACCCAGAATGAAGCAACATTCGCAAGGCAGGATCCTTTCTGGGGGAAGCCCAGGAGCACAGCCACACTCTTTGCACCCCCAGACCCTCAAGAGGCAATCCAAGGACAGACCTCCAGTTCCCGGAGAGCGTTGTCGCACTCCTTCTGGCCAGGCGCTTGTTGGGTACACAAGGTGATCAGCTGGTTGATGCTTTCCGTGACTGCCCTGGGGACAAAGCAGGGGGAGAAGCTGGAGACCCCCAAGAGCAGCCCTCTGGCTCATCCACTGATCCTGCAGTCGCCTTCCAGCCCTGCCACCCCAGATTCTCCTCACACTTGCAGTCTCCTTCCTTCCTCCCTCCCTCCCTCCCTTTCATCCCCCAAAGAGCCTTGCAAGGGGGCCTGGGCTGTGGGCAGAATGGTCCCAAAGCCACCTGGGTGAAACAAGGGCCTAGGAGGGGGTCTTTGCAATCCCATGGAGGAAACCATGCAGTTGTGTCCTCCAGCCACCTCCCCAGTTCTCCCCTGCTCAACGGAGGCCAGTCAAGAGACGAAGCACCCACAACCCCCTGCCCGGCGGCTCCAGCACTCACTGCAGCTCTCACCTGGCAGCTGCCGCTAAGAGGTTCTTGGCGTTGGGAGCGCCGGGGTCCACCGACAGAGACTTGGCTGCCAGAAGCAGCTTGCTGGAAGCCATGGAGATGTTCTTGAGGTTCCCGATGACCTGGACCTGGTCCTCTTTGGTCTGGGGGCAGAGGCAAGGCACCGCAGGGCTCACTGCTGGGGTGGGCAAAGAGCAAGCCCCCCAACTCTATTCCGGGCTCCAGCAGCATCGGGGTGGGGGAGGAGCCCCACTTGGGAAGGAGACCCAGCTGAGCAGGGAGTGCTTTGACAACCGGCCTTGACTGGGAAATCCAGGCCAGAGGGCAGAGCCTCCAGCCTCCATGCAGCCCTGTCTCTGCCTGGCACAAAGAGCTCACAGTCTCCAGGCACAGCTGCTCCAGCGGCTGCCCTGCCCAGCCGGTCTGCCCTGGGCACAAAGGAGGGGCCGGTTAGGCTGCAGGGACGGTCCTGGGCCGGGAGAGCCAACCCAGACGGTGGGCTTCCAGCGGTTATGCAGAAGGGGGTGAGGGCAGAAGGCAGCCCCCCAGAGCCCTGGGGCTGGCATGTTGCCCTGGACGCTTAGCAGGAGTTTATTGGTTGAACCCTATGAGACAGATGAGCAGGCTTGGGAAGGAGACCACTAGGAAATCCCGCCATGGTAGATCAGACTCTGACAAAGGCCCCAGAGAAAGGATAAGCCATAACAGGCCTTAGAAAGTTGCAGCGAGTTTAGAGAGCTTGGCTGGAGGGCCTCTCTTCCCCCCAAGGACCGGGGTTCCCAGAATGCATCTTCCCAGCATCGAGCAGGCAAAGCTGCTGCCCTTGGCCTTCCCGCTGGGGGTTGGGGGGAGGGCACCTACTTGAGCTTGGCCAGCCATTTCAATCCCCGCGTCGAGAAACTCATCGAAGTCCTCGCTGAACTTCCCCGAGGCGGCCGCCAGCTCGCCACTCTGGCCCCGTGTGGAGTGCACCACCTCCCCAGCCGACTGGTTCAGGTCGGCCGCCGCCTGGTTGAGCTCGCTTTGCGCTTCCTGGAAGGACTTGGAGCTGGGGGGCAGCTGCAAGGGGAGGGTGGGATTAGGAAGCCGCGACTGTACCCTGGCACCTCACCAAGCACCCGGGTCCTGCCCTGCGCACTCAGCCACAGACAGGGGGCAGAAGAGACTCTGTGGGCCCTGCCTCAGTTTGCAGCCTCCCCGGCCTCCTTCCAAGGACCAGAAGCCCCCCACCCTGCTTCCTTCCATCCTGGTTTTGGAAGGCCCGGCCCACCCTGCAGAGCCCTTCAGGGGAGCCCTCCACTTGCCCTGGCACCCTGGGCAAAGGGGCTTTGCGAAGGAAGGGGCAGATGTGCAGGAGGCCTCCTCAGCCACAGGGGCCACGGGGGGGGGGGGGGGCTCACCGATTCCACCAGCAGCTTCTTGCTGGATTCGCCAATGCTCTTGAGTGCCACGTCCACGTCCTTCTGGCCGGGTAGGCAGTTGACGCAGTTATTCAGTGAATGGGACACGGCTTTCGCCACCTAAGCAAGATCCAAATGCCCGGGAGATGGAAAATCTCAGGGAGGCACCCAAAGACACAGAAGTAGGGGAGGGGCTCCCCTTCTGCCTTTAGACCCCAACCTGCAGGCCCTCCTGGACTCAGGGAGACATTGGGACCAAGGAGGCAGTTCTGAGCAGCCGCCGGACAGTCCGAATGGCCACAGGCACGCGAGCCCTTTGGCTAGGAGCGGTTCTGACGCTGGTGGCAGTCGGGGCAGGGCGAGTGGCAGCCCACTCCTCTCCCCGGCTGCTATGCACCCACCTGGGCCAGCCTCTGCTGACTCTCGGCATCCCCCGGAGACACCAGGGCCTGCTTGGCCTCCTGGATGAGCAGAGCAGAGCCTTCCATCACATCCCAGGCGGAGTCCAGCATTGCGCGGGCTGCGGAGAGGTCCCCCGTGGATGCGGCCACGCCCCGTGCCGCCTGGGCCAAGGTCTTCAGCGCCTGGGCCGTTTCCCGGGCAGCCACCCCTGGGGGAAGAAGGCAGGGAAGCCCAGTCAGCAGCCTCCAGGCTGGCCAAGACAAGGGAGGCCAAGGCCCAGCCCAGTGGCTAGTGGGCATCTTGGGGGCTGCCACAGGACATGCAGCCCGTCTCTTCTGCAGAGAGATTCAAGGGGAGGCTGTCCTGGACCTCAAATGAAGAGGCAGGGGGAGAGAAGGCAGCCCTCCTCTGGAACTGCCCCCCTCCATGGGAACCTCCCCACCCCCCAAGATTTGATGGCATTGTTTGGAAAGCCCCTGAAAAGTTTTGCAGGCCTCTTTTCATCATCTGATACTTTCTGTGTTTTATTGAATGGCACGGCGCTGCTTTCTTCACGTAAATCGCCAAGAGCTGGCTAAAGTAGGGTGGCACATAAAATAAATACACAGATCATGAATAAGCAGAGTCAGAGAAAATATCTCAGTCTCAAAGTGAGAACCCTTGACTAATTTGCTGCCGTCAATAAATCTCTTTCAAAGTTGTCCCCGCCTCTTGTGGCACTGAGTTCCTCTGGTTAAGGATGCACCGTCAGAGCAGGCCCCTCCCAGCTCTGGGTCTCCAGCAGAGTTCCCCTGGAGGGCCTTTGCAGGCCCACCACCCCATCTCCTGGCTAAGCCTTCTGACTTGCTCCTGATTCCCGGATCACCCCAGAAATTCCGGGGGTAACAAGGGCAGACATGAAGCTGCTGCTGCAAAACCAGAACTCTTCTCCCGAGCGCACCAGCGAACGGATGTGCACCCCAGCCTGGAAGCATTTCCCGGGAGGGAGGGAGGCAGGGGACGGTGAATCCCCCCTTTGGACATCACGGACCAAAGCTCCACAATTTCTCCCGGGGCAGCAGCAGGAGGCCCCGAGGCTGTTCCGGCTCCCTCCCAATCCAATCAACACCGCTTTCAAACGGACTCCCACAGACCCACAGGGAGGCCCTTCGAGTCGCCCGATCCGCTGGAGTCCAAAGTCTCCCGTGGAGAAGCCGGCCAAGATGCAAAGTGATCAACACAAAAGGAACATTCATCATCGACACGCAAATCTTTCTGCCAACCAGCCAGGAGCCCCCAAAGGCCGCTGCAGAACGGGATCTGCTCTCGCCAGTCCCTCATTTCTGGAGAAATAAACAGCTGGTTCTGCAGCAGGAGAGTCCCTTTATTAAAATGTGCGGCCCAGAGGAAACTGGGTGACGGCACCCCACCATGCCCGGGTCTCCAGAGCTGCTCTAAGCGCATTGATTCAAAGTCGGGTTCTGACTGTGTGCAAGAAATGGCTGTGATCAGACTGTTTGCTCTCCTTTTATTGCAAGAGATCCTGGGGAGATCCAAGCCTCCCCGAGCCTCACAATGACCCTTCAGCCTCTGCCCACCACAGGGACCCAGCACAAGACGGTTTTCCTGAGAAAGCTGCCCTGCCAAGTGTCTTCCTCCCCGCCCTGCTTACCCAGCCCAGGAACTGCCTCCAGATTTACCTTTAGGAATCGTTTGCAAACTTCCTATGGATTGTTCTCAACAATAAGACTGTCTTTGCAAGTTGCGTGCATGGGCCAAAAACGTGAGGTGGGATGACTGGCTGAGGCAGTGACCCCCCCCTTGGCCACACTAGAGGGGGCAGAAAGGCCGAAAGCATTTGTACCCGTGTAGTCTTCGTTGCCTTGGGCGGCACAGGTCAACAGTTGCGCCATGGAGGAGCCGACAGCTTTGGAGGTGCTTCCCAAGTCCTGGGCACATTTTTCGAGCTGAGGGAGAGAAAGGACCTTGTGGTGAACCTTCCTTCCCAGATGAGCCAAGGGCTCCCCGGTGCCACCCTCTGAGGCGGATTTCCCTCCCACAAAAGTGGCACCCCCAGAATTCCAACTCTGCCCCAGAAAAGGACACCTTCTCCACGCCTCTCTCGTTTCAGTCACGGCTTCTATGAACCGCCGGCAGGACTTTGCCACGGAAATGCAGCCCAAGTGGAATGAGGGCCAATTCTGTGCCTCTTTCCTCCGAGTTAAATTTAGCTGTTCTCCATCCAGGTTCACTCTCTTAAAACCAAACTTGACAACCTCTTGGTTAAAACGGCCATAAAATTGTTTGAACTGTTGGGAAAAGCTTCCTAGTCCGCTCAGGCCATCGGATACGAGCCCAACGTCACTTTGGGCCCGTAAGTGCCATAAGCCGACAGAGGCAGCCACTCTTATGAACTACCCAAAGGGAAGGAGCTCAACAGGTATTTAAATGCAACACCCCCTGCCCCCCAAATGTTTGTTTGGTTAGTATGTACACTTTAAACAAGAGCAACGTGAGCCTCATGAGACATTCTCCGCTCACCGTTTCCCCCGGAAGAGGCTTCAACTGTCCCTCGAGAGCCGCCATCTTTGCATCTTGCAATTCGTTTTTGAGTGTCTGGACGGTGTCCAGGGCCGAGTCGATCTCCATGGGGCCACAGGCTTCGTGGGCCTGAGTGCAAGAGGGATGAACAAGCACATCCTCACAGCTCTCTCCCCACAAGCACAAAGCCCCTTCCAAGGGGGGGAGCTTCTGCCCACCTTCTGAGAGGCCATCCTCAGCTCCGCCAGGCTGGTGGCCAGGTTCTTGGCACACTGGCTCAACTGCATGGCCGCCGCCTGGTCAGTCACGGTTGGCACTGCTGCTTTGGCCGAAGCCACCATTTTGCTCCCGGGCTGTGGGAAGAAAGACCCACCGCAGTTGGCCTTGGCAGCCCCTCCGTCTGCCGGAGCCAGGCCCCTCCCCTCCCCACCCTCTCCCTCCACCTGACCTACCTGGAGGAAACTTTGGCTGGAGTTGATCAAGGCCAGTTGGGCGCCCAGGTCCTCTGCCTGTGCTTGGCTCCCTCGCACGCCTTGCACCAGCTGCGGGATGTGGTCAGCCACATTCTGCCCAGGGGAGAAAGGAGGAAGGCAATGCTTGGCTCTCCAAGCGGACGATCGCTCCCATCACGGAAGGGACAGTGGGGCAGAGTTGGCACGACATGGGAGGCGCCGCTTGACAGGGAGGAAACTGGGGCTGGCTTAAGTCTAGCCAGATCGGGGTTGCATGGCTGGTCATGTCATTCCGGTGTGGAGGCTGCAGAGGAGGCTTTGCTTGCCCCCCTCTGAGACCCAGTCAAACAGGCTGTCGGAAGAGGGCCTCAGGGTGCTGGAGGGGAGCAGAATGGGCTTCAAGGACTGGAGCAGCTTCCAACCGGTGAAGCTCTGGCTGTCCGGAGGCCTCTCGGCTTTCCGCCTGGGATCATTCTCGGAATTCCTGAAGCCGAGCTTTGTCAAGGGTAAAACCCCTTGGGGATTACGAGGAGGCCCCTCTTCCCTCTCTCAGCTTCTCCCCAGCCTGAGCGGCCTTACCTTGCAGCTCTGGACCAGCTGCTGGTGGGCTGCCGTGTTCTTGTTGGAAATGGCGGCATTCTGCGAGGCTGCGATGGTTTGAGTAGCAGCTGCGGCTGCCTGTTTTGCTGCCACCTGTAAGAAGGAGGAGGTCTTGGAGAGGCAAGAGCGAAGGGGTGGGCCTGGTCAGCAGGGGAAGAGGTGGGGGGATGGGACCACCAGGTTGGAAGATTCTGGAAGAGCTGCCTAGAAGGCCAGGATGGCAGAATCGACTCGGTTCTGAAACCCTGAAAGGTGAGAAAGTTCCCTTTCTCTCTACGAAAACACATCCTTCGCTCTCCCGGAAGCCTTCCCATCGGCCTGCCTTTTGGTAGTTCACAAGCCGACCGTCCCGGCAAGACAGGCGTTCTCTCCCCCAGCTGCGTATTGCCACCGATCGGGAGGACGGGGGAGGAAGCAGCTGCCTGAGACCTTTGGCCGAAGCTTAGGGCCCACAACTCAGCCAAGGAGGAAGAAGTGACCTGGTCTCACCTCCAGTCGGTTCACGATCTTCTTCTTGATGGCATTCTGGGCGGCTGCGTTGGTGGCCACCCGGAGCCCTTCGGCCGCTTCCCGCAGCCGCTGCTGCTGGTCTTCATTGTCTGGGTTGGCAGCAGCTCCCTGGGGGACACCAACCACAAAGACAACGCTTGGGAGGGGCTAGGCCCATTGCAGCCCCCATCCCCAAAAGCAAGCTCCAGCTGTGAACCCTTCACGACAGCCACGCCGGTGTGCTTGGGCTTCTGTGGTACCTTCGCGGCTTCTACCATCCGGGCTGTGGAATCGGCAAGAAGTTTGGCTGCTGCCAGGAGCTTCTTCGAGTTCTCCATATCAATTTCTGCCTCGGCGTCTGAGCGCATGGCGTTCACCAGGTCGGAAGTTGCTTGCGCTAAAACCCTTGCCTGCCGCACCATTTCCCCTGCAACAGGATTAAAACTTTGCTTTTTTAACCTCTCCGGGCCTCCAAAACGGATGATTTCCAACCAGGCACCCCAGGGATTGGCGTGGAGAAAAACATCCCTTGCGGAATGTACTTCGGTCTTCAACGTGCTCCAGAAACGAGTGCCCTCCTTTCTGGGGCACATGGCAGGGACCCTCTTTTGCCCATGGGAGGCACCGGGTTCAATTCCTGGCTCTACCAGGTGAGGAAGGGGCGCACCTGGTAGCCAACCTGGCTGGGTGGCAAGGAGGCTGGCGGGGCAGGGGTTTGCTTCTTCCAGGGAGAGGGCATCAAAAAATGTCAAGATGCTTACCGGCATCCCCCATGGAGCTGAAGATGCTCTCGGTGACGTACATGATAGTGTCAGTGGCCTGATCGTAGCGCCCAATGGGCTCCCCCCGGCTGGCAAACTGCCGGACGTGCTGCAGGAGGTCATTCAGGGCCTGGCTGACCACGCTGGCTGCTGCACTCACTTGCTTGAGCAGTTCGGTGTCATCCGTGGCAGCCTGGCATGCCTGCACACAGTTCTCCACAGAGCGATCCACCAGCTTCCCGGCTTCAATCAGCTGCTCCTGACACACTGGGGAGCTGATGGTGGGACTCACCACCTGCAGCAAAGCACATCCGGCCAGGTGAGGTGAGCAGCAGGGCGCAGGGCATCTGCTCTAGGGAGGCTCGTCTGGCCACCGCAGGAGGGCAGGGGCTCTTTCCACCTCACCACCAACTGGACAACAGACCACGGATGTCCTTCCAGCCGGCCGGTATCAAGGAATCTAGGACTGTCTTGTCCATCCTGGGTCGCCCACCCGTCTCTGGACGCACCTTTGCACAAGCCACCAGCTGCGAGGTAGAGAGGGCGCACTGCGTGGCAGCCGCAATAACCCTGTTCTGCAGAACGGTGTCCTCGGCCACCTGAGCCACGTTCTTGGCCTTCAGCACCAACATGGCAGCGGCATTGGCCACAGCTTTGGCCAGGCTCATCAAGACATCCTGGGCAAGAGGAAGGAAGGGAAGGAGGAGTTGGACCAGGAGAAGCAGCTCAGATCACCCACAGAGATCCTCCAGGGGGACCCAGGAGAGTTCACCTGGAAGCGCTCGTCCGTCTCGTTCTCCCCGATCTGCCTGAGCAGCTCCCCGCTGGCTTGGCCGATGCTGCCGGCTGCAGTCAGAACAGTCTGGCGGGGCTGGAAGGACAGAAGGTAGGAAAGAGGAGAGTTTCACCCGAGGAAGAGAAATTCTTCAAGCTGCTGCCCCCCTTCCACTACAGCCAAGTCCTTTCTGTGGGCAAGAATGTCCAGGATCTCTTTCCTGTAGGGGGCAACCCAGGACGACCCACTGCCCTTCTGCCCCATGGCCTCACCTCTCCCGATGTCGGCTCCACTGCTTTGAGCAGGTTTGAGACAGCCCCTGCCAGGGTCCGAGCGGCCTTCAGCAGGTCCTCCCCACTCCCAACCTCATCGTCCATGAGGGCCGCCAGCAACTTGACCCCCTTGGACATCTCCGTGAGGTTGGAGGAGATGGTGGTGATGGCACAGCCCACTGCTGTGTAGTCTGTGTCGACTGGGTCCCCTGCCAAGCAAAGCCGACATGGAGATGCCCAACGTCTAAAGGCACCGCGGAGACCCCTCCCCTCTTTAGCGACATCTGCCACTGCCAGGGCTTGGTCTTTGCAGGCGTGGTTGTTGGATTTTTGTTGCCGTTTACTGTCCCAGAGCGTCTTCTGCTTTGGCCCGAGCACCCTTGGGGCTTATTGCGAGCCATGCGCTGATTCCTGAATGCCCCACTGAGATGGGAACACTGACCAAAGCCAATTCAACAGATGCTTCCTTCAGAATTTTGGGAAGATACGTGTTACACTCACCAACTTCACGGGACCATTACAGAGCACGTGGCCTCCTTACCTGCAGTGAGGTTCACCACGGAAGCTGTCCCTGCAGTGATTGCATCAACCTGAGAGTGTATTTCATGTTTTGACTCGTCCACTTTGTTCTGGACCCAAACTCTGGAAGCCTGGAAAAAAAGGCAGACCACCGAGGTCAACTGATAAGAAGGTGGGACATCTTCTAACTTCCAGCTTTGCTAGTCCTTGCACAACCTTCTCCAACTTGGCGGCCTTCAGACAGAGGGGCCCCTGCTAGGATCCTCAGCAATTAGCAAGTGAGCGAAGGATTCTGGGGGCTGAGTTCCACACTTCTGCAGAGCATCAGCTCAGGAAGGACTTCCCGAGAGAGGAATTGTGATTAGATCTCCACTCGGGTTGCAAAGAAACATCCTGGGAATACTCAACATTTAGGGCTCCCCAGAAGGATGGATCTGACCCTCCAAAGAAGGGCAAACATTTGACATGACTCCCTTGGGTCAGGCCTGTTTGTCAGAATGCCTGAGAGGGAAGAAGGGGGGAGGTCTTGGGTGAGGTCAGTCTGAGTCTGCTGGACGGCCTACCAGACCTGGAGGGGCCGATTCACACAAGAACTTTCCTACGGGAGACCCAGAAAATGGCCGCTACGCTCATAGGCACAAAAGCATTTTGACAAACAGAAGGGCTGCTGAGAGAGCCGGAAGGCGGAGAAAGAAGCCCCAGGCCAGTGTTGGGCTTGGAGGGAGGGTCTTCCCTTTGCCCCCTGCTCCCCCCAAAGCCAACTGACCATATCATTCCCTAAAGGTGGAAGGTCATCGACTTGGGTGAGGTCAGTCTGAGTCTGCTGGACGGCCTGCATGCTGGTGTTGATGGTGCCCATCAGGGCCTGCTGGGCGGAGGTCTGAGGAAAGCCAAGCCATGTTCAGCAGGTCTCCTCCCGCAGAGGGGCTTCCCCGTGGGGATCAGAGGGGGGAAGGGGCTCACCAGAGGGGGCATGTGGGCCCGGTGCATCTGCCCGACCGTCACCTGCTGCTGCGGGGAAGGCATGCTACCCACGTTGAAGGTCTCTGGGCCAGTGGAGCCCGAGCGCATGACGGCCGGAAGTGCCACGGAGCCATGCTCCACCTTCCCAGTGCGGTTGAACTGCTGCTGCAGAATCGTCGACCTGCCGAAGGAAGAGCAGTGCCAGGCTGGGAGGGGAGCTCCCTGCCCTCCGGGATCCTTCCCGGGGGGAGCAAATGGGGCACAATCAGATGCTGCTCTGCACTTCCCCTCCAGCTGGGAACAAGGGCCGGTGCAGCAGCTCCCATTCCACAAAAAGCCACTCTTCCACAGCCTTGATGCCCGATGAGCTGCTCTGGGGCCCCCCAAAGCTTGCACACCCTCAGGGACTTCCTATCTGACACGCCCCAATAAGGAGGCCTGTATCTGAGCGATGCAGACTGCAAAGGGGACCGAAGGCCTTGGAGATGGGGAGAAGAGCAGCCTCCATGGAAAGGAGGCAAGACCGGAATAAAGGCGCATGTCAGCTCAGGGGCTTTGCTGCAAAGGCCTCCTGGAGGGAGAGAACACCCAGCCCCCTTCCACCTACTTTTTGGGAGAGACGGATTCTTCCAGCATAGTTGATTCTTCATCTCCTTCCAGTCCAAAGCGATCTTTGCTTTGCTTCTGCAGAAAAGACCAAGAGAGGTTTCCTTCCTGGGTCTTGTGACCCCACCCCTCTTTTTTCAAAGGGGCCTGAACACCCCTCCTCCCTTGACCTTTGTCAAGGACCTTTGGCATGGAATGGAAGCCACAGGGGGAGAGAAGCACCAAAGACCCCTCTCACCCCCAACCCGATGCCCCTCCATCCCCCGCTGCTTGGCAGTTTGGGGGCAGGTGGCTGGGACGGCTGCCTGGCTGCCAAGTTCGAGGCTGTCCCTCCTCCTCCTCCTCCTCCTCCACATTCAAGGCGACTGGGGGAGCCAGTGCCCCCCACCCCATGGAAGCCGTAAGGGTCGTACCTTCTTGAGGATGATGTCAATGTAGCCTGCGATCAGCTGAGAGATCTGCTCCCCTTCAGTGGTCTGCACTGAGTAGTAGCTCTCTTGGTACTCTCCAAAATCCTAAGGGAAGACACAGCACCATTTGCACCAAGACTGGGGCACCCAGGTGGGGAGGCTTCTCTTCGGCTTCACTCTCACCACCACGAATTACCAGGGTGAAGCTTTTGGGCGAGGCCGCCCAGCGTTTCACGGTGGTCAGAGGCCACTCCTGCAAGACTTCCTTGGTCTTTTCGTCCACACGCATCACAGACTCCTTGGTAATTCCTAGCAAACGTGGGACCAGTTTGTTCTTTCCTTTCATTTTCTCCTGGGAAGGGGGAAAAACCAAATGAAAAAGAACGTAAGGCGACTCCAGAGGGTGGATCCAGAAGGCGGCCTATCTAGCGCAGCTTTGGTGTTCCTCAGAAGCCAAGCAGGTGGGCCCAAGAAGCTCACCAGGAGGCAGTCACACAATCCCACCACCCAACAGGAGGCAGGAAACAATCAAACTCGATAGGTTAATGGGTGTGGAGCAACCCTTCCTTCTCTTGCTCCTCAATCTCCCTGCCTTGAGTGCCGGTCAAGACTGCCCATATTGCCCAACTCCCTTCCCTACGTCACTCAGGATCTCCCATATGTCCTCTTTCCCCTTCCAGGCCTTCCCTCTAAGCCCTCAAGCACAGCCTTTCCTCCGTGGCCCAAGCTCGAGTCCCGAGATCACTGGTGTGCCCTTTTGTGCATGATATGCCAACTTCAGCCTTCTGGAGCTCATGCTCCAGCAAAGGGCCTCCTGGCATGATTCTAGCTTGTGTTTTAATAAGTAGAAAATACGTTAATTGGGATTATGGGCTCTGATCTTGATTGGTCTCCTTGGGACGTGAGCAGTCCAGCAACTAAATTTTGAAGAAAGGCAAGTGGTTGACCTTCAGTAAAAGAGTGTAAAAAGGGAAAGCCAAGTCAGCTATTATAATTCATTTCTGTTCCCCAAGTTACAATAATTCATTCAAAGCAGAGTGCATTAAATGCTCAGAGCATCCGTTAAACAGCTCAGGTTTTTAAATTCTCTGCTTTCCTCCCCTCATAAACTGATCACAGCCAGACATTTCACACCACTGTTCCCGAAATGACTTAATTGCCATTTGCTTCAGTCAGCCCTAAAAAAAAGGGAAAGCCTTCAAGGAACGGAATATGTGTTTTTAATTGAATGAACCCCAGCTTATCACTGCCGTCTAATAATGACCCGAATTGTTGCCTTCCTCTGGCGCCCCGTGGTGCCAGTTGGAAGTCCCCTGTTAGGAGAACACCAAAGGGATCTGAGTGCGAGAAAAAACACGGCTTAATTGTGTGGCAGCGTTCTGGGAAAAACCACTGGTGCCCAATTGCTCCTCTGAAGGGCAGTTCATTCACCTGAAGGGAAAACACGGAAAGGAAAGGCCTGACTCCACCAGAAAAGGCCACACTCTCCATCGGGAGAAGGAAGGTCTTCCGGAAACACAAAGCGGGGACGATTCAGTCAACGCAGAACTTGGTTGCTGATGTTCAGTGGGCCCAAGAACACGAATCATCAGCCAAGTTCAGGGGATAAAACATCATCAATCAAACTTGGCGCTGTTGCGATTTCTCTAAGTCAGAGGCGGGCGACTTTAGGACCTGTTGACTTCAACTCCCAGAATTCCTGAGCCAGCGCAAGGGGTTCTGGGAGTCGAAGTCCACAGGTACTAAAGCTGCCATGGTTGACGACCCCTGCCCTAAGTCTGCTCAGTGCTTGGACTAGGAAACCCAGGTTTGGCTTCATGATTATGCCCCTTGGCTTCTGCCCTCTGGCTACACGATGACAACGCCAGTCAAATCGTTCAGATGCGCCGATCCAGATCAGGAATGGATTTTGGCCAGGACCAAGGGAGGAAAGGAAAGGAAAGGCCTTTCAGTTCTTCTCTCAACTCTAAACCTTTTTGAGTTGAAAAAGGTGCCAACTCTTTAGCCAGGTCTTATGAAACATATTCTTCACTGTTGCAAGCACCAACCATTGAATCTGATTGAGTAGATTTAATTCAAGTCCAAACCCTACCTTCACCAGGAAAAAGGAGACGCCATAGGTCCTCAGAGACCGGGCCAACTTAACGTACTTCACTTTGGCCTCTATTTCTGTCATCTCTCCGCAATTCTTGTGTTCCTGTGGTAAAGAGGACTATTTTGGTCAAACTGAAGCCTCCTGGGAGAAGGCCTCACCCGTTGCGGAACAGGCAGACTTTCAAGGTGCTGCTAGAGAGAGAGAAAGAGAGTCACCTCGGAACTTGTTAATGTATTTGCTTATCAAGGTCCATAACCTGACATGTCTCAGCGGGCCAGCCCCAGCTGAGCTGAAATTGGTCACTTTCTGACTTTCCTCTCTCAGCCGTGTTCCCTTCTCCATCGTCCTTGCCCAGGCCCTACGTCCCTTCCTTTCTCTACCTGGCATCTGAGGGCGTTTTATTTTCTGCAGCTCACATCAACTTTCATTAACCTCTGAGGTACCGGTGATATTTCAAGGATCTGAGATTCATGCATGGAAAGACATTTCCTCAGCCCTTGGAAGGCAGGTGTCATCTTGCCTCCACTGGCTTCTTGAAAGAATTTTGCATCCAATTCTTGGCGCTTGGCTTCTTCCAAGATATGGTCTTATACAGGTGGCCAGTGCCTATGCTAGCAACAGCAGAAAAGGGGGATTTTTTTCAAACTGACCTGGATGTTCATAGCACCTCTTTATACTTCCCGCTCCAGGCCAATCCTAAATGTGGGTTTCAGCGCAAGGAGATGCTCACCTTGAGTTCAGAGCGAAGCAGATTAGGCAGCCGACTGCAACTTGGAGGAAAGGCTGCTCCCTCTGCCAACTAATTAGCAAACCAGATGCCGAAAGTTTCCTTGCCATCTGGAACCTCCCCTCCCTAAATAGTGAATCTCATAACACTCAGTAACCAACAGTGAAGCCCAGAGTAAGAGTTATTTTTCTGTTTTCAGCGGATCTGAGACTGCCGTCTTAGTCTCTGCTGCTTTGCTCTGTTCAACAGGAATTGTTAAAGTGACCCTAAGTAGCACTTTGCTTTTTGAGAAGAAAGGCACCAATTAGGAAGGAAGGACCCAAAACACGTGCAGCCCATGGCCTGGAGAAACAGCCCTGAAGTTGCTACCACAGGGATATTTCTAATTCCCAAACCCAAAAGAGTTTAAACCAGCATCAGCCTTTGCCTTTGTCTTGTGCCCTCCAGATGCTGCCTGGGCGTGGTGGGATTGGAGACCGAGAACATCTGGAACACATCACCCTGGGGAAGGCGGCAGCGACAGATCCTGAGCAGCAGAGCAAGCCCCATGCTTCTCCTCAGCTGTTTCCCACCCAGATGGGCCAGTCCATAACTTCCAAGCCCCCCCCCCCCCCATTCACACGGACTGAGACTGGTGGGAATTCTAGCTCCAAACACCTGGAGGGCACTGGATGGGAATAGCTGCATTGGACGCAGCGAGCCAAAGCAAGGCACCTCAGGAGAACCAGGGTTTCTAGGCCTCTTAGGGCTTTTCACAGCCTACCTCATGATGCACAGAACTGAGCAGAACCCCAAACCCCTAAAACCTGTGATCAATTCCACCCCCAGGAAGCTCCTTTCCCTTCCTGAGGAAGGATGGCCCTTCTCTGCTTTCTACACTGCAGCTAAGGCTCCTTTCTTGAAGAGAAGGCACCGAAAAGCAAACCAGTCTTCCAACCAGACACAAAATCACGATTTAGGACAGGAAGTTTGCCAAAGGGAGCAAAAGAGAGGAAGGCCACCTGCTTCCTTCACACTTGACAGAATGCCACAAAGCCAAAGAAGTGGGGCTGCACAAACACACACACACAGAGGAACAGTGAGAGGCAACGCTGTTTCCCACTTGGGGTAGAAGGCTCCCCTTTTAATTACCTGGAATATTCTTTTTTCCGCTCCTCTTTGCTTGATGTATTCTTTGGGGAGAAATTCTTTCAGGCTGCAGGAACAAGAAAAGCCACAATTAACGAAGGGGCCTCCTTCTCTTGGCTGGAAAACATTCAGCTGCAGATGCTGGAGGGAAGATCCACGGAGTCAGGCTGGCTGGGGCATTCTGGGAAGGGAAGTCCACCTGCCTTCCAATTGCCAAGGTGGAAGAACAGCAGCTGGCCAGCTGTAGTTATTCCATAAACCGTTCCTAACATGCCTGGATGAGCCCCCCCTCAACTGCCCGTCTGCAGGAATCCTCCCTCGTGAAAGACAGCACCCTGAAGGGGCAAAGGGTGGGAAGGAGGCCCCGGGGGGGTCCCACCCCACCCCTGTCAAGCCTTCTGAAGCTGAACTGAGCAGGGGGCGACCCTGCTGTCCCTGAGGCAGATGCAAACCTCCTGTTACCATTAAGCCGCATTATTTCAATTGCGTGGAGCTGTTTAGCAAAACCCCATGAATATCACCGCGTCATTCCGGCAGCCTCTCAGCGTTTCAAGGGCAGCGGCATCAGCAGCCCTTCCAGGGCAGCTTCCAAAGGGCTCCCCTGAGGCTGGCATGGCGCTGCCTTGCCGGCTGAGGAGGCCCTGCATTTCCACGGGGGTCCCACTCCATCCTTCCCTGCTTTGAGGAAGGAGGCTGGGCGTGAGCACCAGAGCCCGGGGGGGGGGGGCAGCTGTCGCCGGAGCCTTCTCAGCAAGAGATGCTGGAACTGCCTTGGGGAGGAGGGGAGGAAGGGGGGTGGTCCCCAAAGACCCCTGGGCTAAAGCAATTGTGCAGGCAGCAGCAGCCTGCAGCTGCCCAGCTCTGGTTGGCCCCCCAGGGAAGAGCCTCACTTACTCCAAGAACCCAGGCTTGTGCTTGTGCTCCACGTGAGGCCCGAACTGGATCTGGGCCTGAAAAGCGCCGAATTCACAGGCCTTCTCGAAGGATACTGGGTGGGAACCGTTCAGGATGTCATCACGGGCCTAGAAAGCAAGCAGGGAAAGAATCCACGTCAGGCCCAAAGATCTCAACGGCTCCTTTGCCAGCCTCCCAATCTTCCAAGAAACTCAGCACTTCCTGGCACCAAGTGGAAATTCAAAGCAGCATCAGTGGGAATAAAAAGCCTCAGCAGAGCGGACGTTCTAATAAATGGGGCTAAAATCCCAGCTGACGAGATTCTGCAAAATAACCCCTTTTCTTTTCAATAAACCTGGTTAGTCTAACCCTGCACGAACTTAGTTCTTTGGAGGGTTGGGCTTCACCCCCGCAGATCGTGGTTTAACACGATGGCTTGCTAAACCAACTACCTTTGCCCAGACCAGCTGGCGCCTTAGCAAGAGGGTCACCTTTCCCATTCCCCACCCCCACCCCAGCACACCTGGACATAGAGCAGGTTGAGCTGAACGGGGTCTCTGGAATCCACGTTCTGATCCGAGTAGAAGAACTTCCGCCTCAGAAGCAGCGTCTCGTTCTCGTCCACCCCTTGTTCCCGAAACGTCCGGCTGTGATCCAACCAGTTCACTGGGGGGGGGGGGGGAAGGAGAAGGAGGAGGCAGATCATTTCACGGCTGGTCTTCAGCTTAGGACTCCTTCAGATCACTGGACCGGAGCTTGACGGGCTTGGCTACGAGGCACCGGGGGAACTGGGCAGCCCCAAGTTAGGAAGGAAGAAAAGGCAGGCAGACTAAAAGAAAATTGACTTCTGGGGGCCGGTTAAGGAACCTCCTTACTTAGGGCTGTATTTTAAACAATTAGGAGGAGCCATGCTTCACTTTGGAGATCTCAGGCACCCCCCTTTTTTTTTTTTTAACATTTTAACCCTAGATTTAGAGCAGGGCCCCCTCAAACTTGGCCATTTTAAGACTTGTGGACTTCAACTCCCAGAATTCTCCAGCCAGCATAGCATAGCCAGCTGGAGAATTTGGGGAGTTGAAGTCCACAAGTCTTAAAGTGGCCAAGTTTGGAGAGCTCTGAGTTAGAGTATGGGCATTTCAAGGTATCTGCATCCACCTTACATGATGTGCAAATCCAAGATGTTCCTACTTAAGCAGTGTTACTACAAAATCACTCCGGCGATTGCACACAAGTCCTTCGTCCCTGGGAAAGGCACTCACAGTCGTCATCCGTGTGCAGCTTGGCTTTTAATTTCTCCATCTTTTTTTCATCCCGCAGCAGCGTCCGATCCTTCTTTAGGGTCCCCGTGCCCTCCTCCTTCTTCTCCTCAGTGCCTTCTTGGATTAAGGAATACTCTTCATAGTTGGTTATGCCTAAAGATGCAAAGAAAGTCATTTTTTCTGAGCGGCAGCAGCTGGCGTGGTTTAGGGAGAAGTCTGTGGGTCAGAACCATCCCGATGATATGGGTGGGAATCGTTTTCAGTTCCCTGTGAAGCCTCAAGGAAGCGCAACTCTTTGGAAGTGTTCCCTGCCATTAGCTCCCTGGGGTGAATGTTGGCCTTTCCAGGACTCTTAAGTGTGCCTGTCTTCTTCATCCCATCCAGCAAACAACAGAGGTGAGCAACAGGTCCTATCCTCAACAGGCACAAGGACTTCAGCCCATCCAGCAGCAAAAACAAAAACAGAAAAGATGAGACTATCTTCTGGCAGAGAACTTGGAGCATCACATCGAATTAAGAGGACGACATCCTGGCGGATTCAGGCTGGAAGCGCCAGGAAAACAGGCTGCAGAAGGTCAACCTTCACTCTTCACAGCCCACTTTCAAGTCAAGAAGACCTCAGAGAGGCAGATCCTTCTCCTTCGGTCCACACCAAGGACTAGCCACCTTCTAGATCAGGGGTCTCCAACCATGGCAACTTTAAGCTCTGCTGGCTGGGGAATTCTGGGAGTTGAAGTCCACCAGGCTTAAAGTTGCCAAAGTAGGAGACCTCTATTGCACTACAGACCCAATGAATGGACAGCTGCCAACCGAGAAAGAGATTCCCAGCACAAGTTCTCAATCCACGAATAGGCCCCTTTGGAAGCCAACTCACTCCAGCCTGGCTCAAAAAACCCCACATTTCCTGGAATGTCACTTTTGGAAGCCACTCTTGATGGTTGGTCACCACAGCCTGCCACAAAGTGTACTTCACAGACATTGCACCCTCTTTCATGGAGGGTTCACCCCCCCAGATCATTTGCTTTGGAGGGGAGATTTGATTGCTCTTTTGTGGGGAATGGGGGCAATGCTTGGACTGGCCATCCTCTACCATACCTATCCGGCTGCAGATGGTCACCAGCAGTTCTCCCACGGTTTTGGAGTCATCCACCATCACCGTCTTCACGGAGCCATCCAACATCCGGATTTTCTGGGGTCTCTGCTTCTTTTTGTACTCCAAAATATCCTAGGGAGTAAACCACCAGGATATTTCACAGGAGAGACAAGCCCGGAAGTTGGTGGGTTTCCACACCCAAGCAAGAGAGAGTCAAGGATGCCCTAATTAGGACTTGCATCTCCAGGGATTCTCAGAGTTGTGGATGAGATGGAAGTTGAAAGGAACCAGTCCTGAACTCTTGTCAGGGAAGCCTCGTCCATGAGGTCACCAAGAGTCAAGGTGGACTCAGAGATTTTACCTTTACGCTGCAGAAGGTAGGAAGGTAGCAAGACTACTGGCTTATCTGAACCACAGTTCCATAAATAGGCCTAACTGGTCCTGCCTGCACCCTGCATCCCGCAGGGCTGAGCTGTCCTTCTCATTCCCTGGAAGGGCCCAAGAGCCTTACCCCATTCCGCAGCATGTAGTAATCCAGGGTCCTGCCGGCTTCCAACCAAATGCCCTTCCGTGGATCTTCATCGGACAGAAACAACCCGTAGTCAGAGGCTGTGAAAGAAGACGGAGGAGAAGCTGAAGAAGCAGGCCGCTCTTTTAGATGCCCCTTTTCCAGTCAAGCAGAGAATGTTTGTCAGGGCCTCTAGCTTCATTGTTTAGCCTGGCCTTCTGCTGGCCCTTCTCGCCCCTCCTTCCCTTGCCCTTCACCCTCAGCCCTGTCTCCTTTCCTCTTCCTTTGGCTATAATTGGCTCCCTTCATTCTGTAGGGTGCAAAGTTTGTGATGCACGGATCAATGGATTGATTGTTCAGGGAGGGAAGGAGGGAGGGAGGGAGGGATGAGGAAGGAAGGAAGGAAGGAAGGAAGGAAGGAAGGAAGGAAGGAAGGAAGGAAGGAAGGAAGGAAGGAAGGAAGGAAGGAAGGAAGG
>BLBF01000068.1:777908-845591 GCA_015471245.1 Laticauda colubrina
AGGAAGGAAGGAAGGAAGGAAGGAAGGAAGGAAGGAAGGAAGGAAGGCTCAATGTTGCTTCTATAAAGGGAATGAAGGCCTGTTGCTTTTCTGCAGTTAGGGATCTCCTAAGATCTATGGCATAAGGCCCTCTGAACATCTCCATCTGCCTTCTCCTTGCCTCATGAAGCTGCTATGGGGGCAATGTTCTTAGGTCCTTCTTGGTCTCTCTCTTGGCCAAGTGAGGTTGCCTGTGGTTTGTCTGTTCTTTCCTCTAGCTGCTCATCTTCACAGCTCACCCACAGCCAGGGTCTCTCCAGACTCACTTGCCTGTTTAGGAGCCACAGGTTGACCTCCCCTGCCTAGTCCCACAGATTGAGTAGGGCGGTTTTCAAGCATCCCTTCTGGCTACAGCATTGGTAGGCAAACCATGGTTTAAAAAATGTGGGACCCAGGCTTGCCCAAGACTGACCTTGCCCCGTCTGAGCCTCTGGGACCCTCTCGCGGATCGCCCGGCACGCGTCATAGACTGCCGTGGAGGGTTCAAACTGCATCGTCTTCACCACGTTGCATTGGCGGACACAGATCTTCAGTGACAAGGCAACCATGGTGCTGGATCCCTCAGAGGCTTTTATCTCACCTTCAAAAGAAGCAAAGGAAAACCCTGGATGAGCACTGAGAAAAGAACCATAGCTGCAAGACCAATCCTTCTCCTCCTTCCTCTGAAACTTTCCCCCCTCTGCTATCACCGCCATTCCACACTCTGGGACATTCACTTGGAAGACGTCAACATTATTTGCCCATTGAGCCGGTGATGCCTACTCTGGCTAGCAGCAGCCAAGTGGAAAGCTTCCAGATCAATTTTCCCCCTCATCTGCTACTCAGCGTATTTTGATCTCAAAACCCAGCATGTAATTTGGGATCTTTTGCAGGGGAAGCCAACGTTCTGCCACTGAACTCCACTTCTACCATAACCGCTCTTGATATTATGGTGTGGATATACCCAGGAACGAGCCACTCTCTGTGTCTAAAATGTCAAATTCCATGCCAAGCGGCAGCAGAGCGGGTCCAGATTACAATCAGCTGGAATCCTATGGGGACGGGTCGGCTTGCTTTCAGTCTTACTTTAGGATTCAGTTGAAGGGTTCAGATTCAACCACTGAAAACTCTCCAAGCAGGCTTGGGGCTTCCTCCATTTGCTCCATGCAGACATCCCCTCCTCCTCCACCTCCACTGTGGTGGGAGAGGAAGGGGGATGGATGGTCTTATGCTCCAACTCATCCCTAAACAAGTCTTGGGCCAACAGCACCAGGGCCCAGGAGCCTCCTACAGGGCCAGCAGTTGAAGGTCGAGTCCAAAAACGAGCCCAACCTTCTCACAATGTCAGAGAGAGCCAAAAGCACCCCTCCCCCTTTAGGATATGACTCAGTCAGCCTATTACTTAAGCAGCTCTCTGAAAGCTGGAGTTGATTACTGTCAAGGCTGCCCTTTGCTGGCTCTCCCAGAGATCTGCTTCATTCTTTCCAGCAGCTGATCCCGGGATGGGCAGCCACCACAGCCTGGTCCTAGAGACAGCCCACCAAGAGAGGGAAGGCATGAGCAATTCCTGGGCTTAGCCAAACCTTCCTCCCACCCGGACAGAAGAGGTGTGAGATGCCTCCTGCGGAGGGAGGCACTTCCCGCAGAGAAAGGGATAACTCCCCCAACAGTCAGCAGGGGCTTGGGAAATTTTAGGCATTTATGCTGTTCTCCAAGAGGCTGCAGCTGATGGACAAGGGAGACGGAGGACAGGAATGCCCCACACCAGAGGTGGGTATTCAGCAGGTTCTGGCCAGTTTTGGAGAACTGGTAGCGGAAATTTTGAGTCGTCCAGAGAACTGGCAAATATCATCTCTGACTGGAGATTTTACAGTATCCTTCCCCTGCCACCCTCACTAAGTTATGCCCACAGAACTGGTAGTAAAAAAATTGAATTCCACCACTGCCCCGCATGTTCAGGAAGGACGACAATGGCTGCCTGGTGGCATCTCCCCATGTGATGGCAAAGGTGCACCATCTCCCCAAGGGCTAAATGGGGGACAGAGTTACACAACAGGCCACCAACCGATAATTCCCCAGTCACCAGAAACTTTTTGTTCGCAAAAACTAAAAGGGTTTATTCCAAACACTTATCCTGCATCTTACAACTTCTACCAAATATTATTTCCACAAACTGCATGTGTTTTTTTCCTGAAATGTCAAGGACTCCACTGGGCAAAAAGAGATGAAAAGCGACAACTCTTGTTTCTGAGCTCTTGAAGAAATGGCAAAGAATATTGTACAGCACTCTCAATCCCAAGTCTTTGGGGCAAGGAAGGGCTTGGCCGATCAGATGAAAAGGGAGAGATGGCAGCTCCAGACTGTGGTGTTATTCTCACTCGATCTGGAATCTCCAAACTGGGCAACTTTAAGATGCATGGACTTGCACAAGCATGCACCGGCTGGGGAACTCTGGGAGTTGAGGTCCGTAAGTCTTAAAGTTGTCTGTTTGGAGACCCCTGCACTAGTAAGCTGGAACCTACAACTAGAAATCTGTCAGGTACACCTGGAGGACTTCCAGCCCTTTCTCTGCAGGAGCTCACTCCTGGGTGAAGTGAAGCCCAGCCAAGCAAAGGGATGTCAATCAACGTTTTGCAAAGCCTCTCTTCCTTTCCCCTAAGTTGGACAGGATAAGGGCAGTCAAACCGCTCCAAAAGGGAAAGCTGTAAAATCTCTCCTCCTCCAACCACTGAAACCAATCCAAATCAAAGCCATCTCATCGCATTAAACTGAAGTTCTGCTAAAGATGAAGTTCATCCAAAAGTGACATCTAAACATCTGGAATTCTGGCACGATCCAGCTTTGCAATCAAAAAAAGCCACTTCTCAATCCCAGGCCTCCTCACTGTGCTGGTGGATTTTGTTGTGTTTGGGCAGAGAGTTCATCAGGAAGCCGGGAGGACCCTTGGTTCTCCGCCCCAAAGGTCGAGAAGCTCAGTGGCCACCCCGAGGGGGCAGAGGTCAAAGCCTGTTCTGGCCTTTTATGAACTTCCAGAAACCCCCCAAACCAGGGTTGCCCTTCTGTTCCAGATCTCTTCCCTCTGACCCCAAACTCAGGGTGCATGAGAGCAAATGGGACGAGACTTGGGTGGGTTGATCAAAAAATGTAGCCTGGCAAAGTTTAGGGTAGGAGGTAAACCTCAGACACAAAGCCAGAAATCTGGAGAATTGGAACGAAGAGGTGGACTGGCCAGCTTGAGGCCAGGGTGGCAAACACAGGCCACCTTTCTGAGCCAATGGACGCCTGAAATTATGAAGGCCGTGCTCAGAGGCTCCTGCAAATTGGGTTCCTGGCTAGTCACAACACACCACATACTTTCCTGTACTCCATATGCCTTCAAATATGCCCCCCCCCTTTCCTTCTTGTTCAGAGGTTGGGTGGTGGGAAGTGTTAAACAAAACAATGGTCTGCAACCACCCCGTTGTTCTCTCCCTATCAAGTCAAGGTGGAGTCTATTCAACCTGACAGAAAGCATGAGGACCTCTGTGTGGGTGCTGCTGTCATCCCAGGGAAGGTGATTTCAAGGGTCCCTGAGCAGGGAGAGCACCTGAGGATGCATCATCCCCATCCAGGTCCTGCTTTGGTTGCCAAAAAGCTGCCGCTCCTTCAGCCAGTCAATTTATGACTGAATGAATGGATGGAGTCAATCTGCATTCTGTGAAGGCCTGAGCAGATGTTGCCCCCACAGGAGAGCTTAAACATGCAAATCAATCCCCGTTGTCAAACTTCCACCTACCACAGGGCAGTGATGTCAGCTTATCTAAGAGAGTTCTTGTCAGGAAACACAAGAGGATGTCAAGGATTTGAGTTCCTTGAGATCAGCTGTTGTAAGGCATCTTAATGCAGAGAAAGCTGAATTAATAAGTCTCTACTGATCTCTGAAAGGCCAGAAGCCAAGGAGCCAGAGAAGCACAGCTGCTTTACGGGTAAAAAGGGAAGTGATCAATCAATTCGCCAGACCTTCTGTCCCTTTGCAAGGATGTTCTTTTCCCAAACATTGCAAACTACGTTCAGAGCATCTGAAAAAGACGGCTCAGTGAAAATCAATGGCATCCCTGGCCAAATTAGGGCAGCGATATCCTTTTGAAAGAGGCACAAAGGCTGTTACAACAGCGGAGACACGGAGATGCTCATAAATCCACACTCCTCACAACTCTGGATTCCCAACTGGTTATATTTAATGTCTCCAGCCTGCCAGCTGCTTTCTTGAGCCAGGCTTCTGCTTACTACCGAAGGATCACGACTCAGGACAGGATGTGTGTGGGAAAGAGCCAATCACAGAATTATGGGGTTGGAAGGGACCTTGAAGGTCTTCTAGTCCAACCCCCAGACCATTGCGGGAAACTTCATACCACTCTGGACAAATGGCTATTGGGCCCATTTTGGGAAAACCTCCAGTGATGACGCACCCACAACTTCAGAAGGCAAACTGTTCCACCGCTTAGAAACTCAACCAACCAACCAACCAACCAACCAACCAATCAAGGGTTTCAGAATTATTGGCTTCTACCACTGTCTGCAATTCAACGCTGGCACCCAGACTAGCTGGATAGATGCAGGGATGCCCAAGGGGACCCACTAGTTTCATCTGACAAGAATTTCTTCCTCTTCCCTCATTTAGGAGCTACTTCTCAAAAACAAGCCAGCAGCAAATCCCTTCCGCTGCACAGACGCGAGACTTCTCCCATCTTTCAAAGAGCATCACCCAGAACAGCCTTTTATCCTGGCACTGTGGCTTCCATCTCGTGGCCAGGCAGTTCAATTTCATGCCCCACAAAGCAGCCAAGAATTTAGCAAACGTGAGAGGCAGTAAATCCACCCAAGCCTCTGTCAGGACGAGAGCTGCTCCAGTTGGACAAACCCATCCTGATGCTCTCTCCTGGCAGGTGCCAGGCTGGGACTGGCATCCTGCTGAGGCTGCAGCCCAGCCCTCCCCCGACGACTCCCACAGCATCTCGGGAGGGGCTCGGGCTGGGCTGGGTGGGCTCAGGGTAAGAAATCTGAAGGTGAACTGTGCTCCTGAGCCCCTACCTTCTTTCAGCAAGAAGGAGGGTTGCAAGCAGAGGAGTTAAAAAAAAAGTTTACAAGAATGCTTACAAGACATCCTCATGACGAGTAAAAGTGCCTTTCCTTAGAAAAGAAAAAAGAAATGCCTTTTCTCATTCTCATGGAAAGAAGTGAGAGACTGTGAAGCACTGGAAGAAAGATAAGAGGGTAAATCAGGGGTGTCCAATCTTGGCAACTTTAAGACTTGTGGACTTCAACTCCCACAATTCCCATGCTAACTGGGGAATTTTGGAGTTGAAGTCCACCAGTCTTAAAGCTGCCAAGTTGGACACCCCTGGTGTAAATTTAGCAAACAACCATGCACCTTCTCTCTGCAGAGAGCAAAATGTCTTTTGGAGAGAAAGGAAAACTTCCACTTCTCTGAAATTCTTGGATTTTAGACAAAGCAAAAAATGGTTTCTCACCAAAAGCAGGCATAACTCCAACCACCAGATTTGGCCCAAACTCTTTGGCTCATAAACATGCAAAAAGTTTAATTTTGCATATGATGCAGAAGGGTCTCACCTGACTTTGTTAGTGGATGTGAAAGTACAACACATCCACCTACGCACACGCCTTATTGGTAAAGATTTCTGGAGGGCAAATTTTGGAGTTAACTTTTGGGACTCCCTTTGCACAAATCCTATTCTTTGGTAAGCATTTTCCACATCCTTTCATTAAAAAAACAAAACAAAAACCAGTCGTTAGAATGAGTAATAGTCTCTCTTCAAGACGTTCTCCTCCTCTGAAGGAAATAACATACTGCCCACCTGGGACCAAATTCTGCACATTTTGCACCATGAGCTCAGACTTGGTGATCTTCCCTGATTTTCACAGCAAAAAAAATTATCTAAAAAGTTTGCACTTAAATATTAACAACTCAGTACTTACATGTTACAGCTGAGCATCAATGCTAGCAGAGTTTGCGTCCCACATGAGGAAACAGTTGAGGCGTTGGGAGTGTTTTGAACCCGAATCAAGCCCGCTTGCTTCCAATGCAGGAAGCCAAGAATTAGGCTTGATTTTTCACCAAAGGGAAGGAGGGAATTCCATCGGAAGATGCTCAGCATAGCTGGGAGGGGAGTGGTGGCTCAAAGGACCACCCCAGCCTGAGTTGTAAGAAAATGGACTCAAAGCACACCGTCTCCTGGGAGTTTTGGATCAGGGCAAATCCGATGTTTTGAGTCTGCTCGCCATGAGCTGAGGCACCGCCTTGCTCCATAGAACTGGAAGGTCACAGGAGACCACAGACCCCTGCTCCCGTCTCCAACTTGGCCAGAGGGGTGGACTTCAACGCCTAGGATTCTCCAGCCGGCCGTGCTTGAGGAGAACGCCACTTTCCCAACTGCTTCAGGTGAAATCCCTGCCCACCTTAACGAGAGAGAGAGAGGGCTGAGGGAAGCAGGCCGAGTCCCTAAGAGCCTCATCCGGATTGCAGGAGGCGAGAGAGCTGCCTCAGCCCCATTTCCTCATGGTGGGCAATCAGCTGCCCAAGGAAGGTCATGGGAAGGTCCCACTGAGGCATTCTTTCAGCCAGAAAATTAAGCAGCCGCCTTGAAAATCAAGGTTAAAATCACTGCTGCTTTCCTTACCCTGGAAAAGAGAAGAATCTCTAATATTTCATGTCACTTCCCTATGATGCGCAGAAGGGAACGAGTTGCAGGAGGTGGCAAAGCCTTTTTACAAGACCCAATTCGCCCTGAAGCGGGCACCGCCCTTGGGAAAGAGAAGGAAAAGCACTCGGAGCTGCCTTTCTCGTTCCCCCCCAAAGGTTACATCCCTACCCGCAGGCGAAATGAACCCCAAACAAAATGGCGGTAGACTGAGTTTTTAAATGATGGCCTTAAGAGATGTGGCGGTCTAGAAAGCAGGAATTGGAGATTTGAAGGAGCCTTTTTTAACCGGGTCTGACAGCTAAGCTCACACAGGCTGCTACGGAAGATTTCCAGATGCTGAGGAGGCGAAACAGGCCCTGTGAGAGCATCGTGTCGATCGTGCAAGGCAAGACACAAAACATTACCTTGAAGCATTGTGGGGTCCCGTCCGATCAGAGCAATGTTTCTCAACCGTAGCCACTTGAAGACGGGTGGATTTAAGCTCCCAGAATTCCCCAGCAAGCTAAGCTTCAAGTGGCTACGGTGGAGAAAAACTGTATTCAACCATTTGTAACCTATCATATCCCAGTTACCAACTTCCTAACCACATGACATATCCTATGATCCTTTCGCTTTCCTTATACAGTATTTCCTTGCAAAGATAATACAAATATAAATGCGAATATAAAAGCCCCCCCTCCCTTCCACAAAGACAATCCTAGATATTCTTTTGCTTTTGTTTCAGTTGAAACAGACAAAGCAAAATAGGGAGGAAAAAATAAACAGACACATAATTTATCATAGTAATTATGGTTACCGCAGGCAAACAAATCAATTATGTTTCGGGTGTGTTTTCTGGAGTGGGAATATTTCAACTAATAAGTAGAAATAGCTTGGGTTTTTCATACACATACAAAAATATCCATTATGGTTTCAAAAATTGTATTTGTACAGGCTCCGGTAGGGTGGGGAGCAAACAACACAACAACCAAAATAATGATTTATTTTACAAAACCTTACTGGGCGTTTTGATCTGTTTCCTTGAATCTTTTGTGCAAAAACATGCATGCTTGTTTTAAAGCTGTTTAACAAAGTACAGGAGAAAATGCTACAGACGCATAATAAATATTTATTCTTTGCCCAAAATCAGGATTGGGAGACACAAGACAAAGTTGGTGCTTTTCCATCTGGAGGCGTCATGTAAACCAAAACTGGAGAATGAGACCAGTAGAACTTAGAAAGCGCCCAGAAAGTCTCCTGCTGGGCTCAACTGGAGTTCGCTGAACATCCTAAGATGCTGCCTTACTTTTAACTCGCACTATAATTAATTGGGGAAATCAGCTAAGCGAAGGCATGAAACTAGCTTCAAGCCAAGGATTTCATTTAACTCGGGTAGTGAATTTCAGCAAGTATTTACACCCGTTTGGGCACCTGGCGACACAATGGCAAATCAACAACTAATCTCCGTGGGTATGTAAGAATGCCAGAGGGCAGCTGGTAGGACCTGTTCCTCCAGCCCTCCAAGCCCAGATGTGCAGGAAGCAACTATTTTGCCCTGTTAGGCAACTTGATTAAGGGGAAACTCTTGTGGCTTTTGGATTTTGTGGCAGGAAGTTCTGAGGCCAGACGGATCCATTTGAAACGGGGAAGGAATGAAAACCATGCAATTCAAGCGCCTCCTTTCCATGTTTTGTGGCTCCAAGTCTTGTAAAAAAATTAACCTTGGCCCCCTTTTGTCAAACCAAGGTTACATCTGAGTGGAGCACTTAACCACAGAACAGCCAGCTGTAGTTTGACCGAGAATAATGGCAAACTTTGTGGATCAGGGTGTTGTGCAAGCCACAGAGATGGAGCTCCTGCAACATATCCTAGCTTAGCCTTAGGTGCTAATCCAGTTCTGGGCTGCTTTATCAATTACACGCACCGAGGCATGCGCTCTGTAGCCCTTCTTCCCTCTTGAGAAGAGGGAAACTCGTGCAGGCAAAAGGAAGAGCCCCCAGCCTCTATTTGGGGCCACCATCCACTCTGCCTCACCTAAATTTACCTCTGATCGAAATAAGCTGCCACCCTTTCAGGACCCCGAAGGAACCACATCCCTCCCTCCCTCTGCTCTCTGGAATCACCCGGACACGCTGGAATCTCTCTGTCATAAACACACACACACACACACACACACACACGCAACCTAATTCTGCCTATTTCCCCCATAATTCAGAAGGTTTAGGAGGGAGAACAGGTCCTTGCCTCTGAACAGAAAGCTATACTCCCTCTGTCCCATCTCCAGCTGCCATCCCAGCCATGGTAGCCGAGCTGGCCCTCTTCCTGGTGAAAAGCTCATTCTATCTAGCCCAGTTTAGAAGGCCAGAGCTGCTTGCACGTGTGAGAGGGCCACCCTCTGCCCGAGACAGCGGAGAGTTGGTAATGCCAACCAGGAAATGGCAAGCCCTCTCCTCCAACAGCTGGCACACTCCAGGACAGACAAGGGGAAGCCAGCCAGCAGAAGGAACGGCTAACACTCAGGCGCATCCCACGAGGGCCGGCTACCATTAAGCCAGCGGATTGCTCAGAGAGCTTATAATTGATCCAGGTGAGCTCATTTAGAACCCTTGTCTCTTGAGGAAAAACATCCCATCTTGCTTGAAAGCAATTTTTTGCAGGCTCTGCGTAACCCCAAAAGTCAAAGGGGGCTGCCCCCACCCAGCAGCTGCATTGGATGCTGAGGAGGAGGGGATCAACAGAAGGAAAAAACAGAGAGGCTGAGAGTGGAGGACAGGCAACTTCTCTGCTCTTCCCTACCACACCAAAAAACATTCAACACCCCCCCCCCCCACAAAGACGCTCTAGCTTGTGTCTTCTTTGATCACTGTCCTCCTCCAACCTGGGGTGCAAGCATGCATGGACAGCAGCGGCTGCAACTGAACACCCCTTTGTGCCACCCCTGAAAATTGACCACTAAAGGTGCAATCCTAAAAAAGATCTCAGGGAATTTTAACAGGAGGCAATCAAGCAACGGCCTTTCAAACCATCTCATGAACTATCACACTTATGGGGAGAAAGGTTCAAACTTGTGCACCTTCCACTGAAAACAGTTTCTGCTCAAAGGAACTGAATTGGAAACCCCGAAGGCCCAACTCGAAAGGACGATCCGCAAGCGACTATACCACCACCAGGCTTAACTCTGTGCCTCGTTTCTCATTCCATGAAAAGCCCCGCAGAACACCTTTCAAAGTTACATAGAGCAAGAGATCCATTGACTGTTGGGGGAAGAATCTGGCACGAGGCCTCCACGCAAACCGAGAGGAGGACTCTCTCGCCAAAAGGAAAACTTGGACTGGCATCAAAGCCAAAAACGCAATAAAACAATACAAAGCATCTTCCCAGGAGGCCCAGAAGACAAATACAATTTCCAAAACATGCCGCAGCCGAGGACAAGTTACAGCCATCTGACTCTTGAAACACAATAATTACTCCTGCTAAGCCGAAGCCAGAGAGCAGAATGTTAACTCCAAATCTCTTGGGAATAATGAGTTTGTAGTGGGAAACGGCTGGGAACGGAGGCCACGGAGGTGAGGCAACATCTTTATCGGACTCAGGGCTGCCTTCCACCAACCAGACCCACCCCTGGATGGCAGGGTTGGGGGTCGAGCCAAGCCAGGAGCCTCAAAAAGAGACACCAAAAAAAAAAGCTTGTGGATACAGAGGATGGATACAGAGGCCACGGCAGATTGGGCTAAGAGCAGAGGTTCTTGGGTGGAGGGACGAGAGATTGAAAGGGGGAGAGGCCAGAACATAACACCACATAAACAGCCATGGCTGTCTGAAATTCCCCCTATCTGGCAGAAATCTTGAATTCCTCGTCCTGGATTTAGGAGATCAAAAGAAAGACCAACTTCCAGTAAGGAGATGGACTTTCTTTAGACTTCTTTCCCATAATTTGTCTCTGACCCCATCAAATGACCCCTTGCAGCAAGAGGGGAGGGCTGCCCAGGACCTTCACTGGTGGTTGGGACAGAGAGGCAGGGGGAAGTCAGGGGAATCCCTTTGGCATCCCCCCTCCCCCCCCCACCTGAACATTTTACCTGCAATTTTGGAAGTGGAGAGCTGGAGTCCTGCTTTTTCTTCCCGTTTCTCAGAAAGGATCAATTCCCCATAGCAACCAGTGCAGAGTTGGCGTGAAGGCCTCTGCTCCACGTAGGTGGCCCAGGTGAGTCACGCTGGCGGAAGAGAGTCTGCTCCCAAGACGCCTCTTTGCTGCCTGCCAGAACTATAATTCGGCATCTGAAGGCACCATTCAACCAAAAGACTGTGTTGCCTTGGAAGAGGTGGAGGGATGCGACTTCTGGGCCACCGCACTCCATCACATGCTGAGCATGGAGGGGTTGCTGGCTGCAGCAGAACCTTCCCTCCCCAGGACTGGGGTGATCTCCTGCCTGAAGCTTCAGAGGAGCCAAAGTGGAGCCCTCTCACGAGAAGCGCAACATCTCAAGATTAATGGAGACCCCTGGGATGTCCCATCCAAGTGCCAAAGAGGCCCAACCCTGTTTAGTTTCTTCCAAGGAAACAAGGCTAGCAAGGTGTTATGCCCAACGCGACACTAAAACAGGACACAGATCTTAAGTAAAGCCTATGTGTTCTGCAACAGGAACTGCAGTCTTGGAATTTTTCCCAACTATCAGCAAAGCTCAATTACTGCCTACAACAGTCCCCTTTCGGTCTGGTGCTCTCCAGATGTCCAGGGCAGCTGCTTAAGCCTTAAACCATCCAGTTGACTTGTATGCAGGCTTTTTTGGCTTCACAACAAGGTTGGATCACTTCATGGAAGTTGTGGGGATCAACATCTCTTAGCCATGATGGCAGTGGGGCTGTTGGGAGATTGGGAGCCTTCCTTGGCAGCTGGTTGGCTAGCCAAGATGGGCCAGGCATCCCATCCAGCAGGCACAGCTTATGTTCTTTGGAGGAGGTGCTGGGACACCCCCTGGCTAGCACGGAAGGTTCTTGTCAGCCTCCAGCGTCAGTTATCAGGCCCAAACAGCTTGAAATAACTCCGAAGGGCTTCCCAATTCTGCTTGGAATGCCAACCGCTGCTGTAATCCAAGCACAGAGCAGGGCTGAGGCATTTCCTCGCACCAAACAGGAGAAAATCTAAGGGCTTCTGCAAGCAGCCCGACTGCCTCCTGTTCATCTCGTGGGGGCTTCAGCAGAAGAACCTCTCCCTGGAATCAGGTCCCTCCAAGATCCGAGTTGCCTGCAACCACCTCATGAAGCAGGATGCTGCCCCCCTCCCCCCACCCCCAGTTCTTCCATGGCTGATGAGGCACCAATCTTCCACTTATCTATTGATCAGATCTCCAGACTTTCAAAGGGGAAAACTTCAAAGCTTGAGAAGAAAGCAGAAGGGGGAAAGGTAGATCCACAAGACACTGAAGGCACCAAGATTGGAGAGGTGGGGTTTTTAAAAATTATTTTGGCACCTTTGTGTTGCTTTAACCTTAATTAGTATTAAAAAAAAACACCCGCAGAACAGATTGCCTTCCTCCTGATAAGACTTACAGACACACTCCAGTTTTTGCCGAACCCATGAAATGCAAATTAAGTTTGAAAGAAGATGTTGTAGTTTGCTCCAGAGGCCATCCAGGTCTTGTGTGATATTTCTGGCACCCCCCCAAAAACACCTTCGCTCGAAGGCCTTAATTGCCTGCATAGCAGGATGGCATTTTCCCTCCTCACCTACCAGCACCTACCTCGGGAGCCCTGGAATCCCTTCCAAAGGAGCAACGTAACTCAGCACCATCTCAGAGGTCGGTGCATCCCTTCCAAAGATCACCAGACCATCGGCAGGGTCAGTTCCTGCTGCAATCTTTGCCAGGGGCCTCCTGGCTACAGCAACCAAGAGGCCTTGTCTGCAGGACGCAAAGCCATCTCTTTCCGGAGCTCCTACCCTCGCTCAGGGCATCTTCTCTCTCCGAGGACTCTGGGGCTGCAAAGGGAGCCTCTTTTTTTAGTATCGGGGGATTTCAGACCTGCTGCTGCAAAAGTAGATTTCGCTGCGACAATACAGGGCAAGGCAGGGAGGTTTCAGGTTGCAGGCTATTAATGTCTGCTCAGCAATGCAGGAACTCGAACGGCTCTTATGTATAACACGCAATTGCGAGGGGGAGGAGGATGAGCAGCCCTCCGATAAGATCTACTCCCCAGGACCTCTTTGCACACAAATGTGGCTCCATGGATACAGCCAGAACCACAAGCCATTTCATTTTTGAACTTTGGGTAGCCCTGATTATGGATTCAAAGGTCCTGCAAAGCTGGCATGGACGATCGCTCAATGGTGGCTGTTTCTCAACCAAAGGACCTGCAACGTCCAAGCGAGCTCTTGAGTTAAGAAGTGCCCTTAAGGGACTTTGCTGACTTCCAGGGCCAGGCATTGGCCGGCATCACCTCCTCTTCTTCCAGGCCCTCCCTGGGATCCTCCATGTTCCCGGTTCCTTTACTGCCGGAGCTCCCTTTGCGCAAGTAAGATGGTGAAGAGCCTCTGTGCTTGAATTCGACCCCAGAGTAACTCAAGGCCCATTTCAAACGACGAGGCATCAGAAGATCTTGACTGCAGCTGGAAATAAACTTGGGTGGAGACGGCCAAGAATAAACCGGTTTCTGCTCGGCATCCGAAGGCACCAAAGATCTGCATTCTGCATGGCGCTGCTTCTGCCAACAGATTCTTGCCATTACAGCTGCCCAAATTGGAAAAGAGACCACTCAAGTAGGAAGAGATGCAAGCCACCCACTGCCTCTACTGCCTCAGCGCTGGCATGTGGGAACACGCTGGCGTAGTTCATTTAGGCCCACAACTGCGCAGGCTGGGTACAATACAACTTGGAGGAAACTCCCTTTGGGGGAGGCTGCTGTTGACAAGAGGATCCGTTCAGTGATTTTGGTTGAATAATTGAATAACATACTTCCACAATCTTGCCTAAAGAATTCCTGCAAAATTAGTTGTGTGTTATAGGAGTTCAAAAATAGAAAGCCAATTTTGAGAAGGCCATGTAGAAGGTTGCCTCGTTCCTGGGCTGGAGGACAGATTTGGTCAGGTGCTGGCAGAAAAAACCCAGGCAGAGAGGTCCTCTGCTTTTGATCTCCCATGTGGCCGCTGCCGTCTCCCCACCAGCCATGTTTCTCCATCAATCCATGGCCTTTCTCCACCAATACAGGAAGCTGGAGTGGAAATGGAAATGAGGGTTGCATCAGAAGCAGGAAGGGTGGGGGGAGATGGCAAAAGCATGTGAAGGCAAGGAAGATGGAAAAGAAAGAAGCCAACAAGCTATAGATCAATAAACCCAGGAAGCTGGAGGTTCAACAAGCCCAAGAAAGGCAGGCTGGCAATTCACACATTAACAAGAAGGTGAAAAAAACCTCCCTCAAAGTCTCCCTCCTTCAATTAGCAAGTAATTTGAGCCCAGTTGCACTAACTTCCTGCTCTTGAGCAGATTCTTCTCCACTGGCTTTGATCTGCTAATTCTGAATTAAAGAAAAAAAATACTTTGTCCTGGCTTATTGAAAATTATATTACTTAAGACACAGAGCCTATCCGTCTGACAACTTCACAAATTCAACAGTCCTGCAAAAGGAACAGGCAAGCAGGCAAACACCAGGGAGGACTCTGATGACAAAGAACAAGTGGGCAGCTTTTTAACTTGTCGATCGGAGAGGATTCTGCACTAGCACTGACAAAGGCAGACAGAACAAAACTACTAAGAAGTGCAAGAAACATCACCCCACAGTAGAGAAGCGCCCTATAGTCAACACGGACCCATGGTCTGTTGTCACTTTGTTGAATAACAAGGTCTAAACGGGAGTCCAACCCCCCCCCACCCAAAAACCCCCCCCCCACAGAGGGTTTTCCAAACTCCCCCCCCCCCCCCCTTATGCTGCATTTCCTTGCTCCTGGGAAATATTCCTCATGGCAGCGAAGAGGGCCCCCCTCTGCCCCAATCCAAGCCTCTGCTTGCCTCCAGATGAACGTGGAATGGAATGTCCCCATGAAGAATCGGCCTCATCCCGGCCAGCTGCTGTGACCAGAGGGGACCCAACTCTGCACAAGCACACCATTGTTGACTTAAGGACTACTCCGAGGATGCGTATTGCGATGCCTTGAGCAGCCCATGTGTGGCTTTCCGGAATGCCAACAATGTTATCTTTCTTTCCATTTCCATAACGCTCCCATCCAAGTGTCAAAGAGACGGCTTTGTGCATTGTGCGCCTTTAGAAAGCAATTTCACAAGGGAGTCAGGCGCACGTTTCTCTGCGAAAGGAACAAAGGCAACTGAAAAGGCCCCAACGGCAAACTTCACCTACACCTCCCTCAGATGGGACCCTCCAGGCTGGTGGGCCTGCATGCTCAGCTATCCCAGCCAAGGCAGCACCCAGCAGATCCAATTATAACATCAAGATATCAAAATACTACTGGAATAACATGGTGTTCCATTAAATAATTCAATATGGGAACAGCACGACTTTGTTTTTAATCTCCTTTTAGCTTCAGTACAAATCTGAACTTGAAGTGGAGAACTGTGCCATGAACATGCCTACCAAACTCTACGCAGGCCAGTTGCAGCCAGAGAGGCCATTCTGCAACTAAAGAAACAGGATGCAAAATAAGGTCAACCATGAAGTCTTTGGTGCTTTCCGGATTTGGTTGTTTGCTTGCCAATGCTTCATTCCCCAGCCCGAGATATTAATCTTGAGTGCATCAGTCCTAGTCGGGTAATGAAACATCAGCAAGCAAACCACCAAGGTCAGAGAGCACCAAGTATTCCACAGTTTGACCTTGAGCTGCAGGGATTTTCTTCTGTTGAAAAGAGGCTGAAATTAAAGCCTTCCTTAATGACAGCAAATATGGATCAATAAGGATCTTGCCCCGTGTTCAACAGCAAATCCAAATTGTTCACTTATAAGGTAGCAATCCAACAGTGAGCAGCATTTCAGTGAAGCAATCAAGTGGACAGAAAAATATGAATAGCTCTTTTCTTTGATGGAAGATGAACTGAACATTTCAGTTCCAAAAATGCAGATGGAGCACGGCTTTGTTCCCCCTCGCACACTCTTTGAACGTGCTCCCAGCTCTGCAACAAAGGTTTCCTCCATAAAAGGCAATCTTGCTTAAGCAGCCTTGTTTTTGCTTGAAGAATAAGTTTAACAAGCTTCTGTAGGCCCATTGTATACGTTAGCCGGTGACCCCAAACCCAGCCTCAGTCAGAGAGCTAAGAGGGAAGATAGGAACAGACTTGAAGTTTGGAAGAGGCTTCTGCAGCTTGGAGAGGCAATAAAAAAGCTCCCTCCCTACCCCCCATTTTCACAAAACGAATCTCTGCTTCTTGAGACAAGATTCTTTGAGCTAATTGAAAACAAAAGGCTGAACACGACAATTGCCCCAGAAGGAACACAATCCGATGGTCAACCTAGAACAGTCAATGTCCAGTTGGACAGAAGCGCCCTGGAGTGGGCCAATCTGGATGGAAAGGCTCTATAAGCGCATTTTAAACTCCAACGAAGAAAGATGGGACATACAAACAGAAAACCAGGACCCAAATCCTCATAAATTTACAGAGAGGCAAACCTGGATGAATCTGGATATTCTCTTATTAAAAATTGGATCATACATTACATGTAAGCCAAGCATCAACTGTTTATAGTTTTGGTGTAGATTCTGCATGAACTCGGCAATTGGAATCTGTCAATCATAGTTCACAGTCGAGTATGTGGCATCACCTGAGGATGTGCCACTACGAAGCCACCAGAGAAGAGGACAAGGGAAGAACGACCTTGTGAGGGGAAGGCAGAAGGGGAGATCTTCTAAGTAGGAGGTCTTCTTGACGCTGGACCTTTACCCTTGGCAACCATCTCCTTGGTTCCTCTGGGGGGGGGGGAGCTGAGACTTCCCAGGCATAACCAGACAGGTCTCCTGGTGAATCCCTCGCCCGATGCAGAGGGAAGCATTCAAGGCGGCTGCCAACTTCTTCTGCCTGGTGTTCTTGGACATGGGGGGGGGGAATAAGAACGGGGTGGAGGGTACCCCCACCACCTTAAGCTGCTCCGAGGAAGCACAGCTGCCTTCAAAATGTCAGGTGCAGGTAATCCATCCTCAAAGAGTCCCCAGAGCACTAAAAGGCCCATGAAATTCAGCACCTGTCGATGGCCTCTCCCAGCCTCTGCCTGGCTCCCTGGCCAAAGCGCGGGCAGAGGGGAAGGGGCCCAATTCCCTCCGCGTTGCATCTGGAGCTCCCCCAACCTGCGTGGCCGAGGAACTGCCACCCCAACCCTACACGTTAAAGCTGGGCTCACTAGCCATGGTTTGGGTTTGCGTAATGGGGCCACAAAGCTTGTGACTCACACCAGAGCGGAGAACCAGCTGCTGCTGCTGCAAATGCAGCCGGTGGATTTGCACACAGCGGACCTCATGCCTGTGAACTTCCCCTCCCGTGTCCCACATGGGGGAGTGCGAGAGAGGGACAAAATCCGGGTCGGGGCTGCCTGGGGTCCCCCTTGTCACAACCTCGGATCTTAATGGCTTTGGACTGGCGGGGAGGCAGCCAGAGAGGAGGGCAAAGTGGATTCTCAGAACATCTTCCTCCTTATCTGCACTGAGAGAAATCTCTTTTCTCTTTGCAGGCTCCACTGTGTGAGAGAGGAGGGGAAGGGGGGAGAAGGAAAGGCAGACCAAAGGAGGAAGGCTTTCGACAGGGCTGAGCAGGTGGGCTTCGTCTCGGTGCTTCTCGGAGCTGGGCTCTTGGCCTGTTTAATTACCCACTTAGGCCCCCACTTCAATGGCAGCTTGTGTGGGGTTTGCATTGGCCAACGCAGGGACTCGACCATCCTGGTCAGGGGTGTTGAACTGACGGCCCGGAGGCGTCACTTGCTGGCCCTGCCCCCGCCCAGTTTAGTGAAGGGGAAAAAAGTCCTGATACCTCACCTGGTGGCGCGAGTGTGACACCCCTGATCCTGATGTCCCACAGCAGGGCTCTTCAACCTTGCCAGCTTTAAGACTGGTGGACTTCAACTCCCAGAATTCCTCCTCCAGTCATGTTAGCAGCTCAGGAATTCTGGGAGTTGAAGTCCACCAGTCTTAAAGTTGCCAAGTTGGAAGGCCCTTGGTTTACAGTCTGTCTCCACAGGTCTTATGTTCCGTACCTCTCCAATGGCAGCTCGTTCACCAAACTATGGTTAAAAAGAGCCTCCATTTAGATAGTTGGTGAACTGAGTCACAGCCTCTCCTGGTCCTAGTCTGCTCAACAGCTGCTCTTGCCTGCTCGGCCTCCTTTCCCATTCAACTGAAGGGGGCGGGGAATGGCTCTTTTTTGGGGGGGGGGGCAAACCTGCCCCCCTTCCAATATGGCAATATGGAGTGCCTGTGGGTGGGAACCAGTGGGCTAAAATCTGATTAAAGGAATCCCACATCAGTTTGTTTCAGTCGCTTGGAAGGATTCTGATAAAGACTCTTTTAAAAAGCCCCACCCTTAAAGCAGACCCAGGAGAGGCTTCTCCTTCCACAGAGATGATGGTGAGAAGAAACCAGAGCAAACCCCGGGAGTGTGTGCGGCCCCTAAAGAAGATAAGTAAATCAGATTCAAGGCAAATATATGCAACTGTCTGAAGGGTTTTTCGCTCTCTGCATTCAAACAATTTAAAACAGACCCTGGAGTCGGTCCAGCTGCCTTCCTGCAATCACCTCCAGATGTCCTGGATGGCACAGCATGGGCCAGGCAGGTTGGGGATGTTGGGAAGTGTAGTCTCAAACACTTGGAGGGCAGGAGGTAAAGAATGGCTACGTTAGATTAGTATAAACTGGGTTAAAGTTGGGCTGACCAAGAAGCGCCAGCAAGGACTCTCACCTCGGAATTTGGACTCTGAAATCCGCTGCCTCATACTCCACAAGGCAGCATCTGGAGCTCACCTTGATTTAAATCAACCTTCTGGGCCCATGGAGCCCTTCTGGATCTGGAGGAATTGAATTGCAGAATTGCTCCTAACAGCTTGGGGTTCAAAGCCTTTCAAGAGAACCGCTGGTTTAGGAGGCAGCCCAACTCAATGAGCCCCTGTGTCTTGTGGCTGGATTTTCACATTCTGAAAAACTGGTTTTCCCACGTGAAGCAATGGCTTCCAAGCCCAGGCAGGTGGGCAAGATAAGCATCTGGCCCCACCTGCAGAATTGGATAAGGGAGGACAAGCAGAGCATAAAAAGGTCCCAGGCCAGTCTGGCCCAGCGTGGTGCCTGCGTGCCCATGTGCTGAAGGACACAAGAGTGGAGTCCTTCCCCCGAGGAGACCATCCATGCCACCTGCAGGGACAAGGCAGCCCTGGCTTCATGCACAGGTTCTGTCTTCGGGCCCAGCAGAACCAACCCAGGCTGATGCGCCAAGCAGACCCAAAAGGAGCAAAGGGCTTGCCCACCCAAATGAGTGGAGCTGCTTTGTCTTCTAATTACAACCCACCAGGCTATTCGGGAGCTAATCATTCTTGCAATAACACGACAACGATGTATGTCTGAAAAGCACAATTATGCAGGGGCAAATCCTGCCGCTCTGTGGGTCCCCAGGAGGCAAAGCCAAACCCCAGGGAGAACCCAACCTCCGTAATCTCCCTCTCCATAATTAAGAGGCCACAATTTCCACAGCGCCGACCAAATTACAAGCGGAGAGGCCGTTGCTTGATTGCAGATTGCAACCTGAGGGTTTCCTAGCAGGCCACAGGGGGGCAAAGCGTGGGGGGCAGCAGGGTGGGATGGAATTGGTAGGGATTAAGACCCCCCCTTTGGAAAAACCACGCAGTTTAAAGGGGAAATATTTATCCACACACAATGATGAGGCCTTCCCCGTCAGCAGCACAAGGTCACTGCAGTGACAAAGTGAGGGCAGCTTCTCAAGCCCCCCTCCAAATGTAATTCTCAAAGCTAAAGGCCATTTTAGAAAGCACCTGGAGGTCCCCCCAATTCAGGGATCAGCCAAGGGAGGAGAGAGAACAATAAGAGGATTTCATTGGCAGTTCCTCTGCCCGTCAAACATTTGCCAATCCCACAAACTAATCTAGATAGAAAAATCAGCTGGTTTTGCTCAAAGATGCCCCTTAAGACTCTCCCAATAAGTTTTCTCTCCAAGATTTGGTCAAACAAGTCAAGGTGGTGGGATCAAAGCGGACATCTTGACCCATCCCACCACAGCCTGCGGATATCCCTCTCCTTCTGGGATGTAGACAATGGATAAAAACAAATGGAGCTGTTTTCATAGGGATCTATTTCAGGGGTCTCCAACCTTGCCAACTTTAAGCCTGGTGGACTTCAACTCCCAGAATTCCCCAGCCAGCAAAGCTGGGAGTTGAAGTCTGTCAGGCTTAAAGTTGCCAAGGTTGAAGACCCCTCATCTATTTGTCCTAATGTGAACCAAGGGCCTGTGTTCATCTCCATCTTCCTCACATTCCAACCTGAGACTGAAACAATTTCTACGCCAGAAAAAGGAGGAACCCCCCCCCCCCAGACTGACACACAAGGAAGGGAAGCCAAAGCACCATAAATGGATTGCAGAACCCAGGCCAGGAGGGCGACCTGCAGCCCCTGCCTAAAAGGAACCAGATGCCACCAGATACGGAGGAAAAGCTGAGACGTAATGTCCCAAGACACGAACCGTTTGCCCAATCTAACCTCCCTGCAGATGTGCTGGACTACAAGCCCCAGCATCCTCAACCCGCAACCGAGATGATGGGCATGCAGTTCCAAGAAATTCAAAGTCCGAAAGATCACCAAGAGCAGCCGAGCCTAATAAGGGGATTGGGACCCTCAGTCATTTATAACTGGTGTGAAAATAGCTGTGATATGTAGGCTGACAACTGGCAGTGAAGAATGAGATAAAAATACACCCGCAAGGCCCCCTTTGCAACTGCCAAATGCTGGTCAGGAGAGGGGCCTTCATTTAGAAGCCCCAGGGTGCAACGCAGCTCCCTTCCCACAGCTAAGCTGCACCCGGCTGGACAGGGCATCATCTCGGGGGCGCAATCCCCATGCCAGGGCAGAAGGCTGGTCCAGCCCTCCCTGAAATGCCAGCCCTCCCTGTTAGGAGAGGAGGGGTGGGCAAAGCCCCAAACTGCATAGTTTACACCCTGTGTTTGACCCCCAAATGGCAGAAATGAATCACATGATGACTTAGCCTGCCTGTCCACCTGCAGAAACGTCCAGCTCAAAGCCATAAATATTTCTGCAGGAACACCAGCCTTGTCCTCCCTCCCCCCCTCCCCCGCCAAGAAGGATGCCCATGCTTGATTCACCATGCCAACCAGCCAGCCTTCGGTTCATCTTCTTCCCTGCACTCAGATGCATATTCATGCATTGGCTCAAAGCCTCCACTTAATTATCAGCCATTATTTGATTAGGGGGGAAACTGTCTTCTTGTGCATAATAAATGAAAGCCAACCTCACCAGCTTCAGATACGAGCTCAGCAGCTTTGGGCAACAAGGCAGTGGGCAATGTGGACCCAACCCATTAAAGTCCTTACTGAAAGCATCTACAGGCACAGGAAATGCTACTCCAAAGAGAAATATGTGCATGCATCGGATTCACCAGCCCATCGGTCACACTTCACAGCAGAAAAGCGCTGGGCTTGAACTGCATTTGAAAATCACATGGAAAATACTTGGGACACATCATGTGAAGCAGCTCAAGAGTGTCTCCCAAAGAAAAACTGGTTGAGAATTTTGGAACCTCTTCCACTTATTCAGTTAATGTCTTTTTTCTTTGGGGAGGGAAAGTCCAGATCCAGCTAGGAAGAGCGGGCGGTTCTCAGCCAGAGACTTTGGGGCGCTGCTATCAGAGGCCAAGCCTGCCTACTAGACCATCACATGCTTTGGGGCATCACCCCCTGGGCAAATCCAAGCCCAGGAAGGCATCGTCATGGCTTACCAGGCTGTGAGGACCAAGCCAATTAAGTCAAGGCACAGTTAACGAGATGTGAACCGATATTCCCCAGGGATGATTAAGTGAAAATCCAGGACACAGAAAGTGACTGGCAGCTGCTAAGCCTTGCAGAGCCGGCTGGTCTGCCCCCCCAAAAGTCAGATCTTCACAGACACACCTTCAAGATCCCAAACAAGGTAGGCCAGGACAACCCAGCGGGGCACCCTTGGATGCCCCTGCAGAAGCCATGGGGTGACACCCCGTTTGGTCTTCTGGAGGGCAGGTGGGGAGGCTGGGCTCTCAGGAGCCATCTCCTGGAGAGGATTTGACCCCTTGGGGACTCTTAGCCGGTCCAGTGGTCCCGCCTGCCTTTTAAGGGGGAGGGGGGAGGAAAACACCGTCAAGAGCCACCTGTTACATCCTCAAGAGAGACTCAACTCGCATTCACCCCACAATTACAATCCTTGCACCGACTCAAAACACCCCCTTTAAATCCAGCGCCCTCCCTCTTTGGAACCCCCTCAATGAACCCAAAGAATTCCGGACATGCGGAGGAACATCCCTGCCTGTGTGTGCAAGAGCGAGACGTCCGTCCGGCTGATCCTCCTGGTGCCAAGACCGTCGTCTCCTCTCTTTGCCCGGAGGAGGGAAGCCAGGCAAGCGGCTGGGCGCCAGATGAGCTCAGGGAGGCAAAAGAGAAATGGCTTCCTCGGCCCAAGGCTAAACCCCCCACCCCCACCCCGGGCCTGTTGGCCGCAGAGCAGCCGCCACCTGCCAGCCCCTCCGCCAGCCAGCCCCGGGCGGGCACAGCAGCCTCAGGATTCCACCGGAAGGATGGCAGCGCCAGGCCACTCAGCGGCTCTTCCCGACACTTTTCAACAGGGCCCCCCTCAAGGCCCACAATCCTTGCTGGGAGCCGATCGCCTCACAGCTGAAGGACAGGGCAGGGGGGGGTCCCTGGTTGGGGCGCTGCCTCACCCGGCAGGCGATCTGGGGGGCCCTGCACGAGCTGCCATCGGGACCAGGGGAATCCGAAGACCCCCCTCCCGGCCGAGCTTTCTGGGCTGCAAATCGGCCGCCTGAAGCCGGGTGGACTTCCATTCCCAGAATTCCACCCAGCCGCTTAGGGGCCCCTGGGAGTTGGAGTCCGCTGCACATCTGTGGCCGGGGGGGATGGGGGGGGGGGGGGGCAGGCTTTCCGGAAAGCCCAGCCCCGCGGCGCCCCAAGGTCCCCCGGCCGGCACAGCCCTCCCTTGCCAGGCTGCTTCCAAGCGCTTCGGGCCGCGGGGAGAGGCGTCCAGTCCGGGCCCAGAGAGGGGCGCCGCCGGAACGCATCACCCCGGGCGCTGGCTCGGCCTCACGCGCTGCCCCGCGGGAGCCCCTCCGCGCCCGCCGCCCTCGGCCCAGGAGCGCGCGGCCCCGCGGCGAAGGCCGGACCCCGCGCCGCCTCCCTCGCCTTCGCTCGCCGGGGGCTCCGGGCCGCCCGACCGCGGGGATGCCGGCGCTGCCCGAGGCAGGTGCCGGCCGGCCCGCCGCAGCCTTACCGGCTCGTGGTGCGACCCGGGCGGGAGCCTCTCCGCGCCGCCGCCGCCGCCGCCGCCGCCTCCTCCTCCTCCTCCTCCGCCTCCGCGGCCACCGGCAGCCGGCGCGCGGGGCGGGCGGGCGGGCGGGCGGGCTTCGGCCAGGAGGAGGCGGCGGCGGCGGCGGCGGCGACCCCCGGCCCAGGGAGAGCAGGAAGCGCGTCATCAGGCCGGGACCAACCTGCCCGCCCGCGGCACACCTGCCTCCGCCGCGCCCGCGCTCCCCGGGCGGCGCCTGCCGCTCGGCCTCCGCCCGGAGCCTGCCCGGCCGAGGCGAGACGCCCTGGGGAGGCGGTTCCCGCGCACGCCGTGGCGGCCGGGACGCCGGAACCCGGGAGGGGTGGGGGGGCCCCTCCGGGCAGCCGCCGCTCGGCCCTTCTCCTTACCGGGCGGCGGCGGGCGGGGCTCCCCGGCTGCCTGCGGACCCTTCCCTGCGTCCGGCGGCGCGGCAGGGGCTGAGGCGGGGCGGGGCGGCCGCCCAGCGAGTCCGCGCGCAGAACCGGCCAGGCGCGGCAGGCTCAGCTGGAAGCCATTGGAGGGCGGGGGGGCGTTGCCTTCCCGAGTGTCAAGGCGCTAGTCCGCTTTCTCCGATGGGGCGGGCGGGTGCCGGCTGAGGCGCAGAGCCCAACTCGCCCCGGCTCGCGGCGGGCAGGAGAGCCTGGCCGAGGAGGCTCGGGAGCTGCCTTTGCAACCCGACGCGGCCGTGCGAAGACAACCTTTTGCTGCGGTTCAAGAGGTGCAAAAAGTCTCCGCCCTGCTCCACAACCTTGGAGTCAGCCCGTTCTTGGGAAAGGCGTGCAAGAGATCAAGCGGAGGCCATTGCTACCTCTGGAAGCACCGAAGTTCTGCTCCGTCCCGGGTGCTGGGTGAGAAAGCTGCGGCTCCCTTCACCCGAAAAGGGGAGGGAGGGTTAATCATACAGGGAGGGGGTGAAAAATACGACAAGGCTGCCCCCTGCTGGCAGGTAAAGGGAGAGGCGCTGGGATCCTGGTCCGAGGAGAAGCGACCCACATCTGTCCTTCTTCATCCTTCCTTCCTTCCTTCCTTCCTTCCTTCCTTCCTTCCTTCCTTCCAGGAGCTCAGCCCACCTGGAGGAGGACTCTGGAAGGAGGGAGCAGCCCGACACCTGGAGCAGAGCCAGGGGGTGGGGGGTGGAACGAGGGCTGGGAGACCTGCTCTCATCAGGACCAGCACTCTTCCTCCTGAGCCATGGCCTGGTGGTTCAAGTAGGCCAAGATTCAGATGTGCGGAAGTCCAACTCCCAGAATTTTGATGAACACTGGTCTATGGTAAAGAATCAGCACTAACGGTAGCCTCTTTTCTTCAGTGGCAGTTTCGAAAAACAGATGCCCTTTAATACAATTAATTAGTTGCTACCAGACTGGCCTCTTTCATCTGGGGTCCAGAGAGCCAGAATTTCAGCTAAGGAGCATGTCCGGCCATCCTGCAATGACCAGTGACCTCCCCAGCCCCTTCAATCACAGGCTCTTGAGACTCCCCTAAGAATCCATGTGTTAAATTCATTACACGAAGGTCCTACGTGGCTCTTGTGACTTCATAGACGTCATATTGTTTTCTTTCTTTTTAAAAAAAACCTTTATTTAAAAAAAAACATTGATACATACACAACAAAACAATCCTTGCAAGGAAAGAACGTTGCAACGGAATTGCCAGCCAGCATTGCCCAAACCTTCCAAGCAGGAAGGGCAGTTGAGGAAGCAAAGAGAGAATCAGCTGGGCTTGTGAAGGGCATCCAGTGGTCAGAAAAGGCCTTTGCCATCTTTTATCTGTTTCAAGGCAACACTTAGTGAGATGGTGGGCACTGCTGCCGCCTTGAAACCTCTGCAAATCAGAGCAGAACAATGGGAGGAGAGAGGATGCCTGCAGGAGGCAGAGTTTTTACTCACAAAGCATTTAGACCCTTAAAAGGCATTTATTTGCATGTGTGGTCATAAACCTCCCCGGCACTTGGATTGTGTTAGAAAGGGCTCAGCTGCCATTCTTGGCACTGGAAAACTTATGCCCAATGTAATTTGGTACTATATCCACCGATGATACTAGATCAACTGCAGAAAATCACATCCAAGCAAACTTTCCTGGTGTTGCACAGGACCCAACATAGCAATTCTGATTCAAATGATATAGACCAGGGGTACCAAACTCACAGCATCACAGTGGCACCACGTGACGTATTGGGACTTCCCCCCCATTACTAAACTGGGCGTGGGTGTGGCCAGCGTGTGATGCATCCGGCCTGCGACCCGGGAGTTTGATAGCCCTGCTCTAGACTTGCAATGTCCAACCTTGGCAACTTGAAGGCCTGTGGACTTCCAACTCCCAGAATCCCCCAGCCAGCCATGCAGGCGGGCAACTATGGCCCTTTGAGACCCACGGACTTCAACTCTCGGGCTTCCCAAGCCAACATGGAGTTGAAACCCCGCAGTCGCAAAGGGGGCACAGTTGCCCACCCACCCCTGATCCCAAGGCATTGGAACGGCCAGCCTTTGAACTGATTTCAGAGGAAACACTTCAGATCAATGCCAACGTGAGAATATCCGTTTGTGGTGTTCCTTTGGGGCACAGCTGCCTGCCAACATCTGTAGGGTGGCCTTTTGTCCTGCAGTTTTATTCCAATTCTCCTCTGCAGCTCCTGCTTGAGATTCACACCACTGTGTGCCTTTGAAGTTTTGCCAAGACAAATGGTGGCCATGGCTGCCCTGGACTGCACACACACACACACACACACACAGCCAAGATCCTGCAGAAGAGCTGTGAAGGAGAGTCTCACAGTCCCCAAAGTGCATTTCCTGTCTGGGAGAGCTGCCAAAAACTAATTGGTTTCCCCAGCAAAACCCATTATGATTAGTCTTGTTGCACTGCTAACTTTAATAAACTTGGAACATCTGCTTCCAAGATGTCCGAGGAGGCCCCAATGTTGCACACTTTTTGCACAAATCTTTCACATTCCGGTTGATCCCATAGATATTTGCAGGAGGGGAAAAGATTCTGACATACTTATTATTCAGGGGAAACAAATTAAATTCTCTTTCTAAAGCCCAGAAAGGATGGTGTTCTCGGAACCTTTCTTATTGCAATACCAACTTGATTTACAAAGGGAGATTTTGGTTCATCTGGAAAGGGCTGAGCCGCAGGTATGGAGCCTTGGTGGTGTCTTCAGAGGACCCCACATCCAGGTTTAGCCCCTCCAAGACAATAGGGATATGTTCCTGATAGCCTAGCAGTGCAAGCCTATGTGCTTCATGCTTTCTCCTCACTCACTACAAAATCCTTTCTGATTTCCCTCCCTTTCTTCTCTGATAGTTCTGTATATTCCATACAGAATATATGGAAGCATATATTCCATGTATGTACATGCTTGCAAATTTTAAAAATCTGGAAGAATCACAAACAGCTTCTTCTGGCACTTTGGTTAGAAATGCCACCCTACCAGTTGCGCAACTGGCGTCCTCTCACCAAAGGGATGTTTGGAGGCTGTTGTATGGCTGTCATTCTAAAAAGAAATCACTTCCCATTCAGTGTGACTGCCTAGAGATGTTCTCTCTGCCCAGCTCCACAGCATAGGCCGAGTCAGGCTGTGCTCCACAAGGCTCCTGCCTCAATTGGTGTGCAAGCATCTCACAGCTGTCAACTCCAACTTCAACCCCTTGGCTTTGAATTCTATGGGACTTATTGCTGCCTCTCACTATATCCTGGCCACAGGACCAAAGGAAGGAAGAGAATGTCCCTTTCAGAAATAACGCAGCAGACAACAAGGTTCAGCAGGAGACCCCTTGGTGGCTTTCTCTCTGGTCACGCCTGGGATTGAGTCCCGCCACTCACTACTGGTCATCCCCTTTTCCACTTTCCTTCCATATCCCCAGCATTATTCCCAGGGCAGTAGCTCTATTGAATTCTACTGTATAGTGCAACATTTATGCAATATCGGGTTTTCAATTCAATTGCATAGAATGTGAAGGATGTGTGTTTGTGTTTATTTTCATAAGTCATAATGAAGACTGAAGATGGTATTTAATTTTGTTGTACGAGGTGCAATGACTATAAAGTAAAGTAAAGTAATTAGAGACTTCTCAAAGAAGCCAGAACTCTCCACTTACTGACCCCATGTCATCAGGCTGATGGTGGCTCTTAGTGACTGCAGAGATAGATGTTCTCCAGGAAGGTCTGTCCCCAATGCGGTCTTCGGGTCTCCCAGCAGGGAACTCTTCATCACTTGTTGCTGTTCAGCCTCTTCTCTTTCCTTCAGGCTTCCAAACAAGGTGCCTGGTCCTCTGTGCCTTGAGAGAGAATCCCGGGTTGATTTGCTCAATGATCAGTTTATCGGCTTGCTTGGCTGTCCATAGCATTGCCAGGTGTCCTCTTCAACACCAAAGCTCCCCTCAACCTTCCTGAACTTCTTTACATCACATGGAGAAGGTTCCTCCTTTTGTACTCTCACCACTTCCTCCAAGGAACGCAGGGCCACAATTCGGACTCAGCCCTGCCACGAGATTAAGAGGTGTCCTACTCCCCGTGGCTGTTGAAGTCATTCAAACCATGACACTCCTTGGACGGGATTCCAGAGTGGAATCAACCACATCTATAACTGAAAGGGATGATGAATCCATTTTATATGCCTGCAATTTTCGGTCCAATGCTGTGAATGAATACAGCTGGAATCTGGCCATCCCAATTACAAAATACGCGAGGCTTGAAGACAGGACAAGGGTTCTGACTCCAATTTAGTGCTTTCCCAAGCTCTGTTTGGATGGGATTCCTGTCGGTCAAGGGTCCTAGATCCAGCCCTGGCCTCTCAAGCAGGAAATGGCCTTCCTGGAAACATCCACCAGGGTTTTTTTTCCCAGTTTCCCTCCCCACAGGTAGGTATCCTCAGACCCCCAAATCACCAGTCTCCTGAGACTGAAAATAAGCTGGGCTGAGGAGTGGCCAAAGACGTGAAACAAGGGAAGACTTGAACAAAGGCAGCCCGTGCTCCTTTGCAACCCCAATGGGGAGTTCTGGTGCTCCTCTACCTTTAAGATGGGTGGGCTTTTGTGACCTCTGGAGGTAGGGGTGCTGCCCGCTTAGAGCACCTGCCTTCTTTATGTGAGGCAGACAGTGAGCCCCAATGGCTTTGTCCTACCACAGTGGGCCACATGGCTTCAAGAGGTCCCCACCTGTCAGTTCCTCCGCGAGGGAGCAAAACTGCACCTGGAATTTCTGTAAGTGGAGTTCTGTATTTGTGACAATGTGCAGGAGATTCATTGTTAGAAGAACTCTTACAAAGTCCAGGTCGGTCATAATGTTGTGGTTGCGCTTGCTTGACAGGATGCTCAATGTAGACACAATGCACTCAGTTAGTTTAACTTTCTCTGCTTGCACACTGTGTTATGCCAAAATAGGTTTGGGGCTCCTCCAAGTCTCATTTGAAGGTGTTTGCAGACTTTGGATGTATTAAATGGCCTTTTTCTACAGCTGCCAGCAGGTGGAGGTGTTGACCCAAGCAAAGATCTGCCACAGCCTGGCCTGCTGTCTGCCACAAAAGAGGGCACAATTTTCTGCTTTTTAGGCTTTTTCCAGGAATCTTCTCTGCTGCTACCATGCCTTTCCTCGCCAAACATCTCAGTCCTCTTCAGAAGGAGCTCAGGAGTGAAAATAAAACCAGCTAATTGGACAGACCTGAAACAGAGGAAGGGAGCCTGGCTCAGGGCTGCTTCCTGGGCCCACCTGGGCCTGCTGCCAGCCACCCGTTGGAAGTGGCAGAGGCTTCTCTGGCTTCTGGGAAGCGCAGAGAGACTCTTGTGACTGTTGTGAGCAGTGGACACCTTGCCCAGGAAACGGGGCTGCTGACAAAAGAGTTGCAACTCTTTCCCATAAGAAACAAGGGTATTGCAGCCCACCCAGTGGGTTGGACAGGTGCCGGCTCTTGTTAAAGAGCTGAGGGATCCATCGGTGCCATTTCTAAAGGGCCAGGGGTAGGTTTGGAAGGGGGAAGGGTCAGAGAGACTCTCCCCCACAAGGCTGAACCCTCAGGGGACACAACCGAAGGGTCAGAGGGATTTGGGAGATCATTTAGTCCAAGCCCCTGGCAAAATCCCCAACCTGTCCTCAGTCTCTGCCTAATCACCCCCACTGAAAAAGCCCATCCAAGGCAGCCCTCCGCCCCGAAATCTTTCCTTGCCATTTATGCCCACTTTTCCTGCACAAGGATGCCTGTCTGTGCCCCATTCTTGGCAACCCCCCCCCCCCCGAAAAGGCCTGCCTGCCTTCTCTCGGGACAGGCTCCAGTCTCCCTCTGCCCTCCCTGCTTGTGCTGCCCAGAACAGGGCGCCCACCCAGAGGTCACTGGCCACTGTCACACCCCAAGCCCTTCTTCCAACCGACTCCGCGAGCACCTCCACTGGGTCTAAACCAAACCGGCTCCGATGGATTCTCTCCAGCCATTTGCCACGCCGGGCGAGGCGGGCAACCAGCCAGGGTGGGCTTGGAGGGCGCCCCCCAAATAAGAGTCACGGCAGGGTCCGGGAGCGCCGACGACGCCAAGCGCCCCGACTTCAGCCTCCAGCCGCCCGCAGACGGGGACTCGCAGCCGCGGACGAGCCCCACTCCGGCCGGCCGCCGCGCGCGCGCGCCTCCCCGACTGCGCGCTCCCGAGCCAGTGGGAGGCGCCCCCAGCCCGTCGCAGCCCTGCGATTGGGCTCCCGGCGGCGAGCCGGGCCATAAAAGGGCGAGCCCGCGGCGGGGGCGGCCACTTGCACGACCGCCGGCAGCCCGGGGAAAGCCGCTCCGGCGCGGGGGAAGCGGCGGCGGCGGCTCGGAAGGCGAACGGGCCTGCGGAGCCGCGCCAGGTACGCGCCCCCGGCCTCCCCTGCTCTGCCCGGGCCCTTTTGGCCGCTTTCCACGCGCGCACCTTGCCCGGAGGCCCTGCAGCATCCTCCCTACCGAGGCAGGGGATCAGGAGGGGGGCGGCCCCGGGGCGCGGGAGGGACCCGCGGCGGGAGTAGCGAGGAGCTCTGCCCCGCTGGCATCGGGGGCCGGGCATTGCACGCGCGGAGTCTCCCCGGCCGGAGTCTTCAGCTCCGGCTCCTTCTCCCCGCAGGCGGCAGGCATTCAGCAGCGCGGCCGGCGCCCCGATGTGGTTCTTGGAGAAGATGCGGGCGTCCCCCGGAGAAGCCGGTGTGCTGGGCCCCTTGTTCCTGGCGGTGCCCTCCGAGAAGGGCCAGGCGGCGGCTGCCCTCGCCTTCCCGAACATCTTGACCCCAGACCGCATCCCGGAGTTCTGCATCCCTCCGCGGCTGAGCAGCGCCCTGCCGGCCAAGAGCCCCGGCCCGGGCCCTGCCTTCCAGCCCCGCCACAGCCTGACTGAGCCGGGCTTGCAGGAGGTGGCCGCCCTGCGCTCCTTCCCCTTCCCGCCTCACCTCATCCAGGTGGAGAGTGTGGAGGAGCTCCTGGAGCCGGAGCAGGGTGGCACCAATTCGGACCCCCAGTCGCAGGCCGCCCTCTCCCTGCCCCACGTGCCCAGGGCCCAGACCTCCTACGGCTTCTGCGTGCTGCTGGAGAGCCCCCACACCCGGAGGAAAGAGTCCATCTTCCACAGCGAGGCCTCCGGCAGCTCCCTGGTCTTGCCCCGGTCCCGATCCAGCAGCTACGGCGGCAGGGAGCCGGCCTCCAGCCCGCTGGCCATCCGCCAGCCCCTCCTCAGCAGGCAAGGCGCCTGGGACAGCGACACGGCCTCCTCCAGCGAGTCCTCGCCCTTCGGCTCACCCCTGCTGGGCAGGTCTCCCACCCGGCCCTGCTGCCTCCTCAAAGCCCGGAGCCAGGAGCGGCTGCTGGGCAAACCCTGGAGGGCCCGGAGGCTGTCCGGCACCATGCGGGCCGGCTCCCTGTCTTTGGACGAGGGCAGTTCCACGGACAGCAGTCCTGGGTCTCCCCGGCGCTCTTCAGAGAGCCCCCTGCCGGCCTCCGGTCTCCTCCCCCTGCCTGCCCTCCCCCTGGACTACCCCTGTGGCCCAGAGCGGCTGGGCCGGGAAGCCACTGTGGCGATGGACAGGGGGGGCCTGCTGCGCCTCTCCTCCGAGCACTGCCCCGCCAACCAGCGCCTCCGCATCCGCCTGATCAGCGTGGAGGGTCTCTATGGGGAGGCCCCCCTGGAGCCCAAAAGCATCAACTGCTGCATCACCTTCTCGCTCCTGCCGGGGAAGGTGCAGAAGCAGCGCAGCACCGTCATCAAGAGGAGCCGCAACCCCATCTTCAACGAGGACTTCTTCTTCCTCGGCATCTCCGAGGAGCACCTGCGTTGGCTCTCTGTCCGGATGAAGGCCCTGAACAAAGGGGGCAACATGAAGAGGGACCTGGTGTTGGGGGAAAGCGAAGTGCCTTTGATGCGGATTTTGGCCGCCTGAGAAACTCATGGCCACCCCCAGAGATCTATTTATTTATTTATGCTCTGTATCTTATTTTTTTTTAAATAAAGTGGAATTTAATTTTGCACACCTGCCTTTGTTTCCTAAATCATGCTGCTTTTAGATTCCAGGCCTGGAGTGCAACCTGAAATGGCCCCTCTCACCAGGTCAGTTGGGCTGATTCCAGAGTTGCACACCCAGGATGGCAGCTAATCCAAGCTCTGTTTAAGACTCCCCAAAAGGAGAACGTAAACATGTTTATCTCGTTCTAAAGTGGGAGCTTTTGGTGTATCTGCCTAAGGTGGTGAAGCGAGCTCTTGGCTGACTGTTGCCCCTTCAGGCCTGTTCATGGAGCAGAAGTTGGGGTAGTTGAAGGTGGGACTCTGAACGGCCTCCTGCTGCGAGCAGAAGGCGCTGGCTGGGAAGGCGGCCTGAAACTGAGCGGAGGAAGTAATCATTCAGCCAGGAGAACCTTCTCATTTTCTGTGGCTCCCTGGGGGACCCAGCCATGCTTCTGCCCTTTTTAGCAAAGGAAAACGGTCTTCCTGAAGTGCTTGGCCAAAGCGGTCAGAAAAGGTGGATGGAGGTTTTTCCCAGCTTGGAAGGCAGACGGTTCCTTTCTACACATCCCTCTTCCCTTGACAAGGCAGCCGGTAATTCCAGGGAAACTCCTTGGACACCTGTGTAGTGTTTGGACCCAGGCTTGTTGTCCTGGGGGCTTTCCAGAAGAAAGCCCCCCCAAAACAAGGAAGCCACAGGCCCTCCAGAGCCTCCCCAAGAGGCTCTCCCTGGAGACAAAAGTTTGAAGGACAAGCACGGAAGCATCGGAGTCCACCAGCGTTCCTCCTGCTGCCTGTCTGACTCCCAGAGAAAGTACCTTGGGCTGGGTAAAGATGGGTAAGCAGGTGGAGTTCGCCTGGTGGAGTGCCCCCCCCGCCCCACCTTGGAGAAAGGAACAGGCGCTCCACGGCTTGACCTGAGCCCAAAGCAACTGCTTTGTGGGCAGCCACGGAGCTCCCCAGCACTCTGAAAGCGTCACAGAAAGAGCCATGAGAGCGCTGAGGTCCATAGGTGAAGATCAGTGGGACTCCCCAGCTCCTTTGCCACACGCAGGCAGGCAGGCAGGAGAGGGAAGCCGCCTGAGAGGCTCCTTCCCAGGTCCCTGGTCATCTCTCTCCTTGGACTGGTTTGCCTTCAGCATCGTGCAAGTAGCCCTGAGCAGGTCTTGGGCAGTGGAAGGATTCAGCCAGTTCTCACCACTTTGGGAGATGAACTCTCCCAAACTCTCTGAGCAATTTGTTGAAATGGTTGTTGGAAGAAATCGTTAAGGGCAGAGAACCGGTGGTTAGATTATTTGAATCCCACCGCTGGTCTTGGGGCTGTCTGGGACCATTAGCCCTGCAATGTTGATGCCATGATGAAGCTCTTCATAGCTCTGGCGGGCACATCCAGGGGAGCTACGTGGGGATCAGGAAAGGGAGGACTAACGGAGTAACTCGGGGGTTGTTCAGCTGACAAACAGCACCCAGGTGTGCAAAGGAGAGGATCCAAAGGTGAGGTTGGAAAAGTGAGGGCCTGGCAGGTCCCAGAGGGGATGAATGGCCAGCCCTGAGATGTCAATCAGGAACTGGTTGTGGGGAAGGCTCCAAGGGCCAAGTCCTGCTCGGGGGTGGGGGTGGGGCAGCTGTTGTGGGATGGAAAAGTCTTTGGTCCAATCCAGCTGTTCAACTCCACAGAGCTCTGACCTGCCAAGCATGAACCTCAGATGATCTGGAAGGAAACGGTGCTCAGGTCCTTTCAGCTCCTGAGGAAACCCTGCCTGGCCAATTTACACACTCAACCCCCACCCCCTTTTATTTATCTGGGTTCTTGCAACCTTTCCTCGAAAAAACTCTGGAAAAGGGCAGCTTGACAAACAAAGACTCCAGTGTAAGAAAGCTCATGCAGGCGGTTGCCAGGCTACTAATTACAGCCTAGCAGAGGAAAAGAAGTGAATGTGTGTGTAGTGTGTGTGTGGGAGAGAAAGTGAGTGTTGGGGGAGCCAAGATTAATCAATCCTGCCTGGGAAGAAGAAGAAGAAGATGAAGGACAGGCCAGAGCCTCCGCCCTGTGCAGCGCATAGGTGGTTCCCACGACACACGCGAGGAGCATCTCTTTCCTCTGGGAGGAAGGCCAAGGGAACCGAGTCCCGCTGGGCCCAGGAGCCTCCCACGAACAGCCTCCCCACACTAGCTTCCTTGCAGGTGTTCAGCGACCTCGGTTTCCAGGATCCCAGCTTTACAGTCCCACCTCACGAGCACTGACCAGGTAGGAAAAGGTGGCCTGAGGGGATCAGGCCCACGGAGGCGAGGACCCACCTCCTCATTCATCCCCTCTTAAGATTCGGGCCCACTTCAGCCCCTCCTTTCTAAAGCTGCTGCTGCTGCTGCCTTTTCATAAGGCTTCTCTGCTTCCTTTCTTCGGTTAGATTTTTTTTGGCAGCTGCTTCAGAAGGAAGCCATTCTTTCCAAGGAAAACACTCACATAATTCCCACTGGTAACATTAATTGAGAGGAAGCGGATGAGGCTCCAGGATTTTCAGCAACCAAATGATTTTCTATTTCCAACCACTTTGCAGACTTTCTTGACTTTCAGCAACCTTCCTGTAACCTGGCAAAGATTTGGCCCTTTCACTGATAACAGGAAATCTTGCAGCAGGTGGCTGGCATACATCTCGCCTCAACTTTTATTGGACTGAGAACGGTGAGGGTGTTCCTCCAGTTTTTCCTTAATGGGCCTCAAGGCACGACAATGGCTACCAAACAGGTCTGCCCAAATCTTAAGTGTAAAAGGGCTTCTGGTTGATCCCCAGAAATGATGAGTTTGGTAGGCTCTGGAAGCCTCTGATGGGTGACAGCGTCCATTTTCTCGGGGGGAAGTAAGAGGGCCAGCTGCTCCATCCTCACTGGTGTTTTAAAGATGGCCTTAAAAGCCAATTTCCCTCAAGAGACCTTTAACTGAGATACTGTTCTGTTCTGAAGGTTGGACAAGGTGGTTTTCTCGAGCAGTTTTGTTTCCAAGGAGACCTAAGGTTTTCCTAGTTTTGCTCCTGCAGGACTCATTCTTCTACCTGCATCGGAAGATGCAAACTACTTTCAAATGAGGCTATGAATTCAGGATGCGAGTGACCAGAGCCAGTAAAAAAGCAGCCTGCAAAACTAGATGTGTTCATTCCTGGTTCAACAGCCTGACAATAGTAGCAACTACTGAAGCAAGGAGAAGAGTAGAAAGAGGATGGGGTGGCAGCAATAACAGGGACTCCATGAATGATCCACCCTCTGCAGGAAGTGTCAGCAGAGCAGACGGCCAGCATAAGGAAGGGGCATGTTCACCACTGGACTTTTTGCTATTCATGTCTGTGATCCCTCTGGAAAAAGGGCAGGAACATGTTTGCCGATTGCATGTGCACACAGCAGATGCATGAGTCAGCCTCCCCCTTCCTCAGTTGAACACCTAAGGGAGATCTGACCCATCTCCCCTAACCAGGGGGATGGGCTGCAATGCCTGCCATTCAGCAGCTGGGGACAAAGAAGAGAAAATAATGGCTTTTTTGGTATTGAGGTGAACTCAGAAATCCAAACAGGGCTGGAGCAAAGGTGGAGGATCAGCAGCTCAAGGCAGAAGCCAGCTTTGGGGGGAGGGGGGGCAACCAGTCTGTCAATCAATCACTGCTGAGACAAAGCAACCACTCTGTACTCTTGCCAACTAGCAGACCAGTCAGTTCAGTTGTGGTCCTGAATTGCCCTCCCCTCAAAGATTACCCCTCCCACTGGCACACTGACTTGGCCCCCAACCCTAAGCACCTCAAGGGCACCCAGACCTCATAACACTGGCCAGAGATTCTGGAAAGTGGGCATTACAGGTGTGAAGCATCCCCTGGCAGTTCCATGCATGCTCTTAAGTGCTTGACTTTTGCTCAGGATGCTGTTGAAAAGTTCAGGCCAACTTTACGTCTGCTGCTTTTAGCAGCCCTTGAATCCAGTTTTCCAAAAAGAACATGGATGGTTTTGCAAGAATACACAAAGCACAGACGATACAGATGTTGTCCCTTGGCTGCCCAGCTGTTCCACATGCCTGGACTACAGTGGACAAAATGTTCCAGCTCCTTCTTTGGCTACAAAGGTGCGATGCCATTTCCTGCAGCTCGTCCTTCGCTCCCCTGTATGAAGGGAGGTGCAGCTGAAGGGCATGAAGAAGAGCCTCTGTGGGAAAGGGAGCTCAAGTAGGATTATGGCAAGTCACATCGAGAGGCTGCAAACCTTGAGCAGGCGGCCCAGCTGCACCAGCAAGACAAACGGGATAATGATTAATTTTCATCAGGGCCTCTTCCGGCCCATCCTCAAAATATTATTCAGGAAAATGCTATGTAATAGCCATCTATTTGTTCTGCATTGGATAAAGAGCTACCCCCGCCCCAGAATGAAGCTTGCAAAAGGGGGAAAGCACCCCCAAATGATGAGAGGGAAGGTCCTTTCCCATCTTCTCCACCCCCTATCCCCCTGCCTTTTTGGTGGCTTGACAGAACTGGGACAAGGCAGTCTTCCAAGGCCGGCAACTTCTTTTGGAAGCAAGACTCGGATTTGCTTGGGACGTCACCCTGGCCTTCTCAGTCCCTCAGAAGAAGAGAGGGTCATTTGCAAAACCCCACCACACCTCTGCACATCCTTCCATCCCCTGGACAGCGGGCAGGTGTCCCCCCCCTCCCTCTCTCTCTGCTGTTCATCCAAGGGTCCTTTCCAAAAGAGTGAAGAACGCTGGGCTCCAGCATCTCAGGGTGTTTAGTAAACCTGTTTGGAGGCTCTTCCATGAGATTCGTGTCTGGGATGGGCTCAACTGTTGCCCAGGATGTGACGTAGCAGGGTCCACACTCTATACAGATTTGGATTTAGTTGTAAAGGAACTAAATAGGGGGGCTCTCAAGGCATTTCAGAGGTGTTCCCTTTCTGGCACAGGAAACACAATTCTCCCCTCGCAAATCTGAAAAGAAGGCGGGCTCCAGTTCAGAACCTCTCGTGTACTGGCTTGGATTCCCTGGCAAGGGGTCCCTCGTGGGGGGTTGGGGAATAGCTCCCCTCTCCCCACTTTCACCGCCATCCTTTCACTGGGCATTGAGCAAGGAAGGAGAGGTCAGAAATGCTGCTTTTGTGGGAGGCCGTGTCTTGTTCTTCCCAATCTGTTGCTCTGTGTGCGTGCAACCCAAAGGGGAGGGGGAGACCTGCTTTGGTCGCTTCTTTCTCCAAGCAACAGCCATCCGGCCCCCTTTTCCTTGCCATCAACCCTCTCCGTCAAAGAGCTTCCCGGAAACCACCGTCCCCTTTGGCCAACAGTTCCTGGGAAAGCCCCCCGTGACTCTTTCATTAGATTAGATTTCATTAGATTTCAGCCAGGCGGGGGAGGGAGGAAAACAAGGCGGCCTTTCCAGAAGTGGACATTTGCATTTCTCAATAATGAACTCATAGCATAGAGATATTAAATAAATGGAAAGCCTGGCCAATAAGATCCGGGTGGGAAAAAAAAAAACACCCTCCTACGAGGTTGCCCAAGAGATCTGCCTGTGAACTGTTCAAGTGATGGCTAATTTTGCTTGATTCTTTGTGTTTCCACTTAATATAATTATGCCAGGCGCTGCTGGCTGCTGTAGCCCAGCGCCTGGCTGGCAGGCAGGCGGAACACGGAGATAAGACGGGGGCTGCATTCATGTGCCTAGTCAAAATGGCTGCACTGGCTTATGCTAATCCCGCACGTATCCCTTGCAGAAATCTAATTACTCCGGCCTCTGGGACCTGCTGACTACTTAACTGAGTTTGGCAGGGAGACATTACAACGCCGAGTTCACGGGTTCAGCCAAAGCGGATGAAGCCAGAAACGTCAGGTTGGCACATGCCATTCCCCATTCCTACAACTCCCTCTGCATCTGCTGCCCTTCAGACCCGTCCCATCCTACAGTGGCCAGCCAGCAGCACCTTTCGGGGCATCCGCTGGGCAAACGTGCCCCATTAGGAACCGGGCAGGCTCACGGATCCTTCCTCCAGGTTGGCCCTGACTTGGGGTACGTGAGTGCCATAACTGCCCTCATGGAACAGCCCTAAAAGGAGGACTTGGGACTCTTGTGATTCGCAGGCATCTCAATTAACTGTGAAGTGCAGAGACCTGGATCAGAAGATACGTGTCTAAGGAGCATTGGTGGGCTCTTGGGCAATTGCCTCGTTGTTAAGCTTGAGGTGCTTCTTAAGTTTAAGTCCAGGCGTGGGCTTTACCCTTCATCCTTGGCCTTGGAGCTCCTGGTTCATCTCTCCCTGCTGCCTGCGGAGCTCCAGCGGTCATTCAAGACTCCGTGTCAATAATTTAACCAACTGTAACCAACTGCAGGAGGGAGCTCTGCTTGGGGACAGCCTCTGCCATGGTTGATAAGGGGCCAAGCTAACAATGGAACTGAGCACACCAAGACTCCAGCTATCCCTCCTTATTTATATTTCCACTAAATGTTCTTGCTGTAAACAAACATCACCTCCACACAGGTCTATCTCTCAGCACGTGCTTGAGGTTTTTCTTTAAGTACCTGACTCTTGACTGAAGGGCAGAGTTATCAGCTACCCTGCTGAGCCGCCAGTCCATGTGGAAATATTAAGATCCTTTGAAAATACCAGTTAATATTTGCATTATAGTACTTTATCTTGCAAGTCAAATCATTGCATGCTGTCCAACAATGGGAAGAATCCAGAAGGCCAGGCCTTCCTCACATGTTTCAGCCCATGTTTCTAGGAACTGAAGTGCCACCAGGGTCAGCGAGTCACAAAACAGTTGTTCTTGTGGGCCAGTCAAGTTGGCGCTTGAACTCCTGAATGGAAAATATTCTCAGTATTAAACACTGAAAGGCAAGCACTGGAGTTGATGGGGACCAGTGCCCAGGCACCGCCTTTCTCCTCTCCAAGGTTCAGGAAAAGAAGGTCAAGTCACACACTGAAGACTGGAGCCCTAGAGCCTACTCTGTTTCCTAAGATAGGGAAACCCGTTAAATATTTGTGTGTTCCCACAAACAAGACCGCCCTACCAGGTTTTCTTAGTCAGGTGAATACTCTAAAAATAAGCTCTCCCCCCCCCCCCCCCCCCGCCGCCTTCCAGAAGAGCAGATTTCCTGGAAAAGCCCTGTGGCTGCAACAAACCAGACCTCAACCTGCTCTTCCCTTTGAGGGGAAAACTGCTTTGCTTCATCTGATGAGTCCCAATTGTGAAACAATTCCTGCATCTCTCTAGCTGCTCTGACAGCTCCCATGCTTCTGTGCAAGGGAGGGGGCTGCAAAGAAGCAGCCCCGACCTCTGGGCGAGTCTTTCCAAGATCCAGTGCTCTGCCTGTTGCTGTTCTTCTCCATCAGGGCAAGAGTTGGTGATGGTCCACGATGCCCCTTTGCTAAGTGCTCCTGTCTTCTCTCTTGATAAACCTCTCTTCGTTCTCCATATTTCACACTGGGCAAGTTGTTTGGGTTCCAGGGTTGCTTAGTTTTAACCTATTCTCCAATTTACATAAAAACTCAGTCATCTGGATCTGTAGGCCATGACCTATTGTTTACTGCACCCTGAGAGCCTAGCCACTGTTACACACAATTTATGGTTTAACATGTTGGGCAAATCTCACAGGCTGTTTTTAAAGACAACCTGGCTAAGTAAAAATCGAGGTTCAGCATGAGCTGGAATCAGACCCATCTTGGTAGAACTGTTGCCTCAGCACCAGCTATGGACCCAGGGAGCACACGGACGGGAGACCAGAAAACAAATGCAGGCACCACATTCTGAGAAATAAGCAACAGTTTAATGATGGTGAGAACTGGCACTTATAACTGCCACGCTGGACATTAAGCCAGCCATGTTCAAAGCATAGAGTTGAAGAGGAGAAAGTGAGTTGCTGAGGATCTGATAGGAATGGCTAAGTACACAGCTCTCTTGTTATTGTGACTTATAGACAAATTTGATTGTAGGTGTAACAAGGGGTGCATGATTGTAACTATTTGTATTCTCGATATCTGACTTCGTGTTTACAATTCTTCTGTAGACTGTGTGTCTACAAGCCTATTAATTTATCAATGCCAGCCTACCAAGCCAGCAAAGGTGAATACCATTGATCTTGGGAAACCAGGTTCTGTGATGACCCCAGTCAATAGGATTTGTAAATAAACACTGGGCTGGCACCCTCCTTGTGTTTTCCAAAACAGGCTGGCTCATTCCAGATACTTCGATAGCTATAAGAATACACAAAGGCTAATGAAGCGGTGTGCATTTGCACCCCATTCTCTTCTTTTAGCGTCTCTTTTTAAATCTTGCTCTGCACCTCCACCTGCATCCACTGCTACCCCTTGATCTCCTGGCTGGGCAGCCGGTTAGAGAGGTTTGATCCATAATTAAAAGCTAGCTGCTCGGTTGCCTCTGGTCTGCTGTTTGCCTTTAAGAACCAAGTTGAGCACAATTTCGTTTACGCTTTCTCCAATCTTTTATAAATATCCTCGATTATTTTCTGCAAACCACCTCCTGAATATGAGAGGATCATTCTGGTATTTTGCCTCAGGCTTAAATGACATTTTATTATGCTGTTAATCCCATCCATCATTTTGAATATTTAGCTGAATTGCTTGAACTCTCATTTTGTGCTGATTTGCTTTTAATCCTGGCTTGGCCATCAACCATATAATGGCAGAGTTCAGGCTTTGTGCTCGGCCAAATCCGCACCAGCCATTTCAGGGGTTTAATGCCATATGTTCAGCCTCTTGACTCAGGGAGGCAGAAGTCTATTATGGGATAGGAAGGGAGAGGCTCCGCTCCTTGAAGAGGCTGCCAAGCCGAAGGGGACGTGGCGGGGCAGGAACTGTCCATGGTCCTGGGTCTCCTTGCCAGCCTGCTGATGCTGCGGACTTTGTGGCGGAACTGTATGTGCAACAGTGACAGACAGGGGGCAGAAAAAGGAAAAACCCCGGGGGGGGGGGGGGGATTTTTCCAGGAATGAAACACTGAGAAGTGTTCAGAAATGCCCTGAGGTCACCGTAAGAGATGGGGGAATGAAGAACAGAGGATTCCCCCATCCCACATGAAACAAGGAAAGTAGAAAAGCTTCAATATGGCAGCCAGATTCTCCTTCCGTAAATCAGCTGCTCCTCAGAGAAGGGACCGAACATGGTCTGGTCCAACACTATGCTAAGTGATGCTTTGGCTGCCCAAATTCAGCTTTATTTCCCAGGAATGTAAATGGATAGAGAAAGCTTTAGGGTAATTTCATGGCATTTGGTTCTGACAGTCCCAAGTGAAGGGACCAGTGTCAGCTGCAGGAAGGAGACAAGGAGAAGGTTGCGCTGCTCTCAGCCTTTGGCACCCACAGCGCTTCTGAATGAGAGAGCCAGAAACATTTCCTGCTTAATCCAGGCTCCCATTGTCAAATATTGATTCAATGCAACCCCTTAGCAACCCTCGCTGTCTAAACAGAAGGGCAGGATCAGTGTCAATGCTCAATCGGATATGAAAAATGGTGACGTGGGCATCAGAGGAGATAACGTGATTTCTGCAAGGAGACAAACTCAGCGGTATGGCCACTATTTTTCACATCCCAAAGCAAATTGTATCTGAACTGAACTCTGTGTTCCAGGTCACGTTTAGAATTTGCACAGTCCTCGCCTCTTGGAAAAACACACTCAAGAAACCCCTTTTCCAGGAAATATTGCCAAGGTGAGAGTACCCTTGTGGAGTGAAGCTCAAAGGAGAAATTCCAAATCAGGGCTTCCTTTTTATTGTGGTTCAAAAACTAATTATGGAATTTGAGTTTAGGGAATCTATGATCTGGAGCTCAGTGAGCTACCATGAGATTTATATATATGCTAGTATAATGTGTGAATCAAGATAATGGTGGTTCATTAAAAGCAGTTAAACTGATCAAAGCTTAATATCTGCAACACACCACAAAACCTGCCAAAATGAAGTGGCTTTTAGCAATAATCACAAGCAGTTAATTTGGGGGTGACAAAGCACCATTTCGATAGGATTCACACTGTGAAGACAGGTTTTGCTAATCTAGATTTAATAAATATGATTGGCTGGATTTGCATAGCAAATTTTTTTTTTGCTTGAATTGCATTTGATATATACCATTTTTGAAAAGTTTTTAACCTTGAAAGTTGATATAAAAATATATTTTAAAAAAGACATAAACTATGGCTTACAAACCACAATGTCAAGTTACATCAAAAAAACCCACAACCTTACGACTAGTCCATTATGTGAAAGAGGCTTAACTGTTTTAATTAGCCATTTAATTGAAATATTTGTTGACAAGCTTGTGTTTCTGGCAGGGAAGCTCATTTCTCAGGCTGCCCTGTTTTTGAATTGGCGTTATAAAGAGAGCTGCATTAGCCCTAGGCAAAAAGCCCCTTAGCCATTTTACAGGTGGGAAGAGGCAATTGGAGGCAACTGGGTTTAATCAGCTTCAGGGTGTTTGGCTGTGCAGCTCTCACCTGTGATCCGGAGGGAAGAGCTGGAGCGCTTCCTCTCACCCCCAATCCTGGCCTGTGTTTTTCCCAGTGATGTTTACCATACAGGGGGCAGCCCCTTCAAAACATGCATGTTTAAACAGATGTTTCCTGTCTTTGAGAGCCAAAGCAATTCCTGCCACCGAACGGTGAACAGATGGAGCTGCATTTGATGGCCAGCCAGCGGTGACCTTTTGCATCTCCATCAGCAGAACTGGGATCCTCCGGCCCCGCCAAGGCTGCTGCAGATGAACGGAGGTGGAAAGCACAGATTGGACAAAGGAGCTGTCATTTCACGGGGCAGCTTTGGGCAGGTCTCTGTGGGACAGCAAGTGGGCCTATGGGAGGCAAAGGGGAGAGCGGAAGCAGGAAAGGGGCCGCTGGATAGGAAAGGAAGGCAGGAAGAGGATTGAAAAGCTGCTGCTCCTCTGGAGGCAGCACTACTCTTATTTTGGGAGCAGCCCCTGCAACTGTTTCTCCCAGGGGCCGGGGAAGGTGGGTGTGGAAACGTCTCCCTGGCTTGCTGTGAGAAGTTGCACTCAGGAGCATGGATGGCCACCCTCTGGGACCGCTGGCCAAGGAATGGGATCCAGACCCCAAACGGTCCCTCCAACTTAGTGATGCGGAGGTCCATGGGGTGTGCATTTGCTTTTTCATTGAAGAACAAAACAAAACAAGAGTAGGTAGCAAGAAAGATGAACTGAGAACAAAAAAAAAAGGGGGGGGGGAAGTAAACACACACAAAAACTTTCAAAGTTTTAACACTCAAGATTTCTATCCAGAACATTTGTACAAAGACAACCGATTGGGAGAAACATGATGAATGTAACCAATAAATAATCCAGTTTGAATTATTTTACCCTTCGTGCAAATAAACCACTCAATACGATCAAGCATGAATCACAGTTTACAGACCACGGTGGCTGTGTTTGCACATTATTTCCACTTATCTCTGGGGGAGAAGGGTATAAACTGCAACGTTTAGTTCCAGAGCCAACCTGTCCTTAATTTATTGCAATTGAGCAATAGATCAGCTTTGCCAAAAGGCATCAAATGATGCCCTTTATATTTATTTCAAACAGGCAATCCTATTTATTACCTCTAGAAAGGAGCTCAGGGAGAGTGTGCGTGTGTGTAAGAGTCCTCCAAGCATCATCCCAGGATGCATGAAAACATATGTCCACTCATCTCTGGGATTGAGTGATTGCCACATCATTTTTTCCTGAGCTTCTGAAACAAGCTCTTCCGGAAACAGTCTGTTCAACCCAGTGTAGCACGCAGGAATGCGATGCTGTGTGCCATGCTGTGGACGAACAGACCGATTGCATTTGCCGCTGATGAAGCCAGGTAACTCACCATTCAGGAGCAGCGCAGAAAGGAAGACAAACAGATCGTTCTCGAACGTCACCAGCAAGGACAGGGAAAGAAAATCAGCAGAAATACGGCCTTTAGAAATGAAAGGTCTGTCTTTTCCATAGCAGAGTCATCCCTTAAAAATTGGATGGCATTTGTTCAAATTCCTCATGATTTCCAGAGGAGAAATTCCAAATTATTTCAAACAGAAAGGATTCTTTTTTGAGAAACCGTACAGGTTTCTGTGTACTTCGATGGGCATACAAGTCTGAGTATTTATTCTAGACATTTATCATCGCTCACAAAGCATGGCCAAGCATCCCGGGATAAGCAGGTGTTTAGGGACAGGTGTTTCCTTCGACTGCTGGGCTGGGCTCAGGCGAGCAGCATCTTCAGCTTTGGGGTACAAAGACAGGAGATGGCTTTTTAAAGGTCAGTCTCTCTCTCTCCATGCGCAACCCGTTCATCTGTGTCGGGCCCCGCAGGCCATTCCGTGCCTCTGAAGGAGGAGACCCCAACCCACCCAACGGGGACGGATTGGCTTGACTTTTAGGGTCTCACCAGAGTCCTTCTTCAGCTGTAGGCATCTGCTCCCAAAACCAGCCCTTTGGGAACCTGGTTTGTCCAGCACGGAGCATAAGCCAAACTCTGGTCTGCCCCAAAAAGGCGCCAAGGAGACGGTGGTGTTGGGTGGAGCCATTCACAAGCCTCCGGGACCAGGGTGGCCGCCCACTCGGGGTCCAGAGCCTCTTTGGGGCCTTAATTTCCCCTGAAGGCAGATTCCGCCCAGGGGGCTCAGTCGAAACGACCCTCCTGTCCCGTCCCCCCCCCCCTCCGCAGGGGCCCCGACACGCGTTTCCTGCCACCCTGTGGCCGTGCTTGAAAAGGCGGCGGCTCTCTGGAGTGAAAAGAGGCCGAAGACGTCAACGCGCCCCACTCCCCGGAGCGGCGCCCAGGCACGCGGGGGCCCGTTGCAGGCGGGGAGCGGCCGGGCAGCCCCGCACGTGGGGACGCTGCGCCTTGCGGGTCCGGGCTCCCTTCTCGACCGCGCCTCTCCTCGCCGCGGCCTCCTGGGCTCTCCCGAGACACCCGCAGCCCCACTTCAGACTCGCCAGCGCGTTCCCACGACGCGCGTTCCACGCCGGCCGCGTGCGAGCCCGGGCCAACCGGGGCGCGCCGCCTCGCGCTCCCCGCCGATCGAAGAGGGGGAGGGCTGGGCGGGGCCCGGACGGGCAGGCCCCTCCCACGCGGGGCTTCCCCCCCGCCCCCCGACGGCGGGGCCCGGGCGGCAAAAGGGAGGGAAAGCCGCCCGCTTGGACCGAGCGCGCAGGCGCAGGTCCGCCGCCGTCTGAGGGGGGAGCGGCGGGGCGGGCGCGCGCGGCGGCCCCCCCCCCCCCCCCCCCCCCCCCCCCCCCCCCCCCCCCGTCTTCTCGGCCGCGCGCCCCGCTGGCCTTTCCCTCCCGCCCTGCGAGGAAGGCCCGCCGCCGCCATGGTGCTGGAGTCGGTGGTGGCCGACCTGCTGAACCGCTTCCTGGGCTGCTACGTGGAGAACCTGAACAAGTCCCAGCTCAAGCTGGGCATCTGGGGGGGTAAGTGGCGCGGGGGGGGGGGCTCCCCTCCCCCTCGGAGCCTGCGGGAGGGAGGGGGAGCTGTCCGAGCTCCAGGGCGGGGGGAGGGGGGGCTGAAGGGGGAAAACCCCCCCCCCCGCCCCAAGAGAAACAAAACCAGCCCAAGGCCTCACGCCAGGCAGGCCCTAAGCCCCGGGCCCCGTCTGGCTCTGTGGCCTTTCCACCCTGCAGAACCTGGATTCCTTTTCTGGAGGGCAGTTGGGCTCCCCCCCCGCTCGAATTTGGCCTGGCCGGGGGCAACCATCGCCGGTACGGTCCTCTGAGGCGACACTTCTCCTCCTCCCCCTCCTCAAAAGTTGGCTGGCCCTTTCCCCTTGGCTTGCGCTCTTTGAACAATCCCTGCATCCTAAAGTTCTGCCAGAGAAGAAGACTGGCCTCCTTTTGCTTTGGGGAAATACGGCCTTTTGCTCTGGGGTTAGATTTCTTCTGAGGGCCCCCCCCCCCCCCCCCCCGGGCTTAAAAATTGAAAGGTGGTGATCCTGACATTTAAATTTGACGACAAGAGACAAGAGCGCTTTAGTGTCGTTGGTGTTCGTCAGAAGAACCTGAGGAGGAAGGACTTCTGGCATGTACACCACTCAAACCAAAGTTGTTGCTTTGGTTGAGATAAATTTCTCAGTGACTGGATAATCCAGTTTTCCCAGTTGCAATACAATCGGAAAACATTTTCTTCGCAAGCCACTCCATTATCTTGCCATTGTTTGCATTGGAAAGTCTCCAGTTAGAATCCTTTATACCTCGAAGGTGGTTTTCAGTTGTAGAGTATTCGCTTCACCTCTGACAAAAGGGCCGGGCATTCCTTCTTAACTGCCAGTTCTATTTCCTCTTTTGAAAACGGACTCCTGAAAAAAATACATCTTAAAGTTTCCTTGGGTTGCATAAAGCCAAAGCTTCTGGTAAAAACGGTTCTTGCTTTTGTGGAGTCAGTTCTGCAGAAAGTGTATTTACTTTCTGGACTGGATTGAAACATCAGTTGAGTTGAAGCAAGACCAGGGGAGGGGCGGGAAAGGCCAAGGAAGAATGGAGTGTTTCCTTGAAAAATCATCTGACCAGCCGGGAACTGTGTGTCACTTTGCAGATCATGAGATAGCAGAGTTGTGAAAGGATAGGGACTTCAAATCAGAATGGGTGCTTTCCGGGCCCCTATCGAGGTTGGCTCCAGGCTTTTCCTAAAGATGTTTTGCTTTTAAAATCTGTTTGCCGCTGATTTGAAAATGGTATGAAAAAGATAGGATGTGTTTTTTTTTTTACAAAATGGCAGTTTTTCTTAATTCCTTCTGTGGGTTTGTGATAAGTACACAGTGCAAGGGCAGAGTGCTCCAGAGTTTGCCCTTTTATAGTAGCTTCCCTTACTTTTATTGTGATTAATCAGCATCTTTAGTTTTTTTTCAAAAGAGTTCATCCTGTATTTAATCAAGATCAGCGGCTGATAGTTTTCTCTGCTCTTTGTGGCTTTAGCCATCATTTAACCTCACACCTGTGGTCTGGCTCCACTCCTCACCAAAACTCATAGAAAGTCTTCCTCTGGTTAGAGATAACTGATATGGGGAGAGCTGTAGGTATCTTCTGATTCAGGCTATCCCAAAAAATTGAAAAGTCCATGAAATGGGCCTTTCGTTTCGGCTCCTTTCTGATCTTCAAGCAGGAAAAGGAAGTATTTCAAGTACACAGCAATTTGGTTGCAAGACTCTGTGTCTAACTTGTAACTAAGCTTAAAACTGCACTGCTGCTTTTTTTGCTTTAAAACCCATGCCAGGTGCAGAGGAAGTTGCAGCAAAGCACATTTCTAGAGATTGGCCCCAAGTCAAATATTACAATAAAATTAAATGTTAGTCTTTCACAGTAAAATTCTGGTGTTTGTTTCCTACCCAAATCGGGGAAGCTCTCAACCTCAGAAGAAGATTAAAAACTAAGTAACTGATTAATGTTAACTTTGTTTTTCCTCCTGGTCAATGACTTATTTGTCACTGCTCAGTTTATGGCAACCTCCAAATTTTGCTAGTGTTGCTGCGGTTGAAATTAGCATGAGAAAGTGAACACAACTCTTATACTGCGGGACTTGTTTCTTTCATGGTTTTATAACAAGAATGAACAAACCTGGAAATCAAATGTTTCTGCCTATTTCATTCCCCCTTTTTAATTTTCTGTTGCAATCATTTTTTTACACTTGTTTTAGTTTTTAGTTTGTCTCCTAAGACTAACAAGAAGAGAGCAGGCTACAAATAATGACAAATGCATAAATAAACCAACATTCCATAGTCACCAAATGTGCTCGATGCTCATAGCTGGGGAGGCATTCCTCTTCCCTGGCATTTAAAAAAAAAAGTCTTGCTTTTGTTTGTGGATGTTGTCACTGTAGCTATGTAAACACCAGATTTTGTGATTAGGTGGATATGGTGGGAATGTGGCTCATAGATATCTTTTTTTTTTTGTTTATTTTATAGGCAATGTGTCCCTTGATAACCTCCTAATCAAAGAAAATGCTCTGGTAAGCAGCCTGGAAGTTATTGGCAAATTCTTTTCATTACCTCCATGGACCCAAACTATGATTTACAAACTTGACAAGTGTAAGATCCAATCTGGGTCAGTTCACCAGGATCAGAACTTTTGGACTTGTGCTGGAGCCCATCCTCAGGGAACTATTCTCGACCAAAATATGGGCTTTTAGCTATTCTAATATTATATTAATAAGTAGTTAAAGCAGTTTAATCCTGGATTTTGGCAGTTTGCCGCTTTGAGGGTCATGCTATAGGTTTCGTGGGGTTGAAGAGATGCCCACCCAGATAGTCCTGAAATGAGGAAATGCCAAGCCAGAGCAATCCCTCCCAAGGAGAGCTTCTAGCATTTTCTTTGGCTTCCCATGTTAGAGCAGGCATGTGCAATATAGCCCCTCCCCCCCCCCCCCCCCCACCCTCACCATGGCCTAATTGATTTCTCATCTGTAATGAGACTAGACAGAGTTGGGAGCAGATTTATGAAAAATCTACTTAGTTTTCACAAAAAATATGTGAAATATATATGTGAATATCCTCCCCCTTGTCCACCACACCCTAGTTGCCTCTCTGAAATATGTTTCTACTCTTGCATGAATAGGAAGGAAAAAATCCCAACCCCAGGAATGGCTTTTCTTACCCAGGGATTGCAAACCAACTATTGCTAGAATAGGACAGCTTGAAGTGACTGGTCCCCTTTCCTGCTGGGACAAAGCCTGCCCGACCTGACCAGTAACTCTTGCTATGGGTCAATGCTAAAACAAAGTATCTTCTTTTTCTTGATTAGAGTGAATTGGACGTACCGTTTAGAGTAAAGGCTGGCCAAATAGGTAAGTCCTTCATTCTCAGAATGGTTTTTAGGTGGTTCTGTGCATTCTCTGGGTCTCCACTGGAAAAATACCTGGAGATTGAAGCGAGCCAACCTTCAACAGCCACCCGTTTTCAAAAGCAGGCTTTGTAGACTTAGCTTCAATCAGGGATGCAACAATTTAACTATTGTTAGTTTGTTTCCAGGCACAAACCAAGTACAAATCATGGAATAAGCAATAAGTTGCATTTGAATATTGTTCTTACAGGCAGAAGTCAGAGGCTGGTATAGTCAGTCTCTGCTTGCTGCTTATTTAATGTGTTAGCAGAACAAATGAAACCTAAATAGAGATATTTTGTTTTTAGATAAGCTTACTCTGAAGATTCCTTGGAAGAATTTATACAGTGAAGCAGTCGTTGCATCCCTAGAAGGCTTATATCTTCTTGTTGTCCCTGGGGCAAGTAAGTTTCTTGGGGTTAATTTACATTGCTCAGTGGACCTGTATGGGATTGATGCCCTGCCAAACTCCCTATATAGGACATATGGCCATAGAGCCTGTGCAAAGCAGAAAACTCTCAGCTGTTTTGAGCATAGATTGTCATAAATATTTCCACTTTGAATATTGATAAGTCTTTGAGGTTTGAAACATTTTCAAAATGCTTGAAACAGCTGTTTTGTACTCAAAATAGAAAAGTGGGTGAAATTTCACACTCGGAACTAATTTGAAATCAGACATTTTTCAACCTTGAGTTCCTGGGATCTTTTGCAAAGTATCTAGGAAAAGTAAAATGTTAGTTGAAGTAAGCCGATGCATATCTGACTCTCTCATCACAATCCAGGACTTCCTAGGATTGAGTCCTGTGTGTATGTGGAACCTGGCTGCTAGGTGAATCTGCGTAGAATTACATTGTTTGTCCTTCTTTGTTGGTAATCTTACATAAAGCATGATTATGGTTACCCCATGCCATTGGTCTTCAGTGTGTGGTTTGGATGAAGAAACTTGCATGTAGAAGATTAGGAATATCCAATAACAATTGGATGCTAAGAAACAAATCATACTGAAATTCTGAGCTTGCCACAAAATACGATTCTTAATTTCTACTCTCTGGAGATTCTGCTGATTATAATCATGGGACTCATAATCAGAGGAAAGGTGGGCTGCATAGGTTGATGTAAAAAGAGCAGGATGATGGTCTAATCAAGATTCTACCTTAAGGATGCAGGATTGAATAAAATATGACTTCCTTGTTGTTTTTTTCCTTGCAGGCATTAAATATGATGCAGAAAAAGAAGAAAAATACCTACAAGATAATAAGCAAAAAGAGTTATCAAGAATTGAAGAAGCCTTACAAAAATCAGCAGAAAAAGGTAGATTATTTTTAAGAGATGAATGTGACTGATGTGTTCAAAGCTACTTCAGAGTCCTAGTGAAGCAGAGCAATCCTGGAAAATCCCAAAAGGCAAAACAATTGCATTTTTATTAATTTTACAGATGACGTAAAAAATCTCATTTTCCATGCTCTAGAAATATCACCATACTGGGAATTTTATGCTTTCATTTTTGTCCTTTACACTATCTTCAGACAGAAGCCCCTTGCATACTTAAAAACCAAATGGGGCATAGGGACTGTTCAGTTAACACATGGAATCTCCCTGTAAAGTGAAGCTTTCAGTGACAAACATGGTTGTGGGACACAGTTTTGTTTCTTGAATTGCGTAGGTGCTCTCTTGTCTCGGTGTTCAAAAACATGTATCAGTTCAGCTTCAAGAGTTGCTTCTCTGCTTTTAAATGTGTGCTTTTTGATTATGCTGTCATGTGGATGAAGGCACTCCTTCAGATCTCATACATGGCCTGGAGAACATTGTGCACTCGCCCGGTGGGTATGCATGCTTAAGCACTCTCGTCAAGCAGTTGGGGGTGGTGGGTGTTGAATGTCTGGATTGCAGGTTAACAGTCTACATCAGGGATCTCCAAAGTTGGCCTCTTTAAGGCTTGTGGACTTCAACCCCCAGAATTCCTCAGCCAGCCATGGACTCTCAGTTTCCGATGACAAAATCTTTATGATGGACATTTGGGAAAAAGCAATACTAGTAAAATATCTTCTCAACTCGGATTGAAATTGATTAAGTATAGTTATGTTTCAGCTTGAAGTTGCTTTGAAAATTAATCTTTGTTAGCTAGAAAATTAATCTTGACCACTGAAAAGGTTTCTCTATTTCATTTTATCCACGCTTGCATGAAAAATGTAGAAACACCTATAAACATTGTTGTGAATATTTTTATTGCAGGCACTTGTGGAAATTTAATTTAACAGTTCTGATGAAAAATGATACTTTCCTCAGTTACCTTCTTAATTTTTCTTTCTTTATTTCTGTTGCTTGCGTTACAAGACTTTCCTAACTTTAATTTATCCTTTTCCTGTAAAATTGCTTACATTATGAAGGACGTAAGTCTAAAAAGACTAAAAAACATTTTAAGAAACAATTTAAAGCTCGTGAGCACTCAAAAGGTATGTACAATGACCACAATTTGCTGAATATTTCTGCTTGCTGCTTCTTTTTTATCAATTAATTTTAATAATTCTGCATTAATATGTGTGACTTTATCTTTGCCAGTATTGTTTTCATAAGAAATGAATATAAAGAGAAGAAACAAAAGGAAAACGAACAAAGCTTTTTCATGTTGTACATTGTATTGAAAAGAGGACTGCAGATTTGGAAAAAATGTCCTCATAGCACTGGGGAGAAAATGGTTCATTTAATACACAATTCAGTTGTGCGTTCTGATTGATATTCTCCATGTTGGCTATTTCTCAAAAAATATAAATAATCTATAATAAAGTTTAGCCGCTCTTTGGAGTTTGTTGTATATTTTAAGAAATTAGGTTAAGAACTAAGATCTTGCTTCGACTTTGCTGTGTAGCAAAGAAGATGAAAAAAGAGGAAATGCTCAGAATTGATGAAATCAGGTGCTTAATCGTGATTATCTAAGTGTTTAATTGAAGGAATGCGATGGAAACTAACTTACAAATTATTGTTTAGATAAACCAAAAGAACAGAAGAAAGATACTTTCTTGGAAAAGCTTGCAACCCAAGTGATCAAAAACGTACAGGTCAAAATCACTGGCATCCACATCAAATACGAAGATGATGTAAGTGGCCTGGAGCCTGTGCAAAACTGACCAAGAGTAAGAAGCAGCAGCCTCTTCTATGAAGAGCTGGGCTGCCTATCAAAGGATCGGGACAATAGTGTCCATAAACAATGGCCCAAATAGTAAATAAAATACGAAACACATCGTTTCTTGCAGAGGCTGGCAACTTTCCTGTACAAGATTTACAGAAGGTTGTTTTTGCTTCAAAATATGTGAAAAGAAAGGAATTGCAAAACAACTAAAAGCTGTATTTCATTTGCTAGCACCCATTTTGGATCTTATGCAGAATTTTTTTACATGTAACTAAAGTGCAAATGCATTTATGTTAAGGTGTTTAATATTCCTTATGAAGTATTTTCTTCTATACTTTAGATCACAGATCCTAAGCAACCTATTTCTTTAGGAATGTCTCTGGCAGAGCTCAGCTTGCAGGTAAGGGAAAGGGGTTTTAAAACTTCCTGGTGGGCTGATAAAAGAATGACGAATTTATTTTAGGCTGTGTTTATTTTCACACTGGAAAGCATTCTTAGAGACAAATGTTACTTAATTACTGTGGAACCCCCATTGCAGCTTTATTAACAGTGGGGAAATTAGTGGGGACGGTTCAAGAGACATTTCTATCTGTGAGACTTTGACTAAATAAATCCCTTCCAGATGTGAGAAAAGCTTGACACCTAAAAGAAGCGTGAAGCCGGCAAAATCACGTTAATGTCTTTTTTCATTTCCAGACCACAAATGAAAATTGGACTCCTTGTATTTTAAATGAGGCTGCGAGGATCATCTACAAGGTACAGTCGTCCTTGGGTTCAAGCACAGCAATTTCTCTTGGGTAGCTCCTAGAGGTACTTGGAAAAGCATATTCAGGGACATGAATTTTAATGGCCAGGATGCTTAATGGCAAGGGCTGCACCCACTGTGGCAGGGCTTTTGATCTCGCCTTTCCCTGTGAATAGTGGATTCTCTGGGCCTCTTTCTTCCCCTGCTTCCCCAAAAGCTCAGATACTGGTTTTTGAAGGCTGGCTTGTGCTCCAGTCTTCTGAAGGCATGTTTTGAGGCTCCCTTGAGCAAGCAGGACAACTTCTTAATTGGCTGGCAGCCCAAGAAGTGCTTCTGGCAGCTCGTCTAGATCAAGACAACGCTCCCCTCAAACAAAGTGGTTCTGGCTGGCTTTGTATCTGCCTCGGTAAACCCCTGCCTTTGAAGCGCTTCTGCCAGTGCTCCTCTGGCTTTGTTGCTGTTGGAGGGGTCCTTGGTGCTCTCCATTGCAGCCCCTCACCAGCTGCATCTTTTCTTTCAGCTTTTGAGCCTGGATTCCCTCAGTGTCTACTGGAATGTGGAGAGTGAAATGTACTACCGCTCTTCCCGGGAGCAAATCTTGGTAATTTAAATCTTACTGCACTTTATCTTTGTGAACCGGCTTCTTCCCACCTTTTCACTGAGAAGGTTGGCAGAGCAGCCGCATAGGATGAGATTAGCCAGCAGGAAAAGAAGCCTCCCCTTCAGGGAATTTCCTTTGCACGATGACATCATCCCCAAAGCCCAGGACTGGTTCCCTTCTTCTTAGGCTGGGCAACCTTAAGATGAGAGGACTTCAGTTCCCAGCATGCCTCAGCTAGCATTGGACACTGCCTTAGACAGAGGGAGAATTTAATAGACATTAACTTCAAATCAGGCAATTTTGCAATGGGACATTGCCCCTCAAATACAACACCTGACTTTTTTTTTGCATCATTTCCTCTGATGAGGCAAGAGAGAAATGAGACATTCTGACGTGTTTTCCTAATTAAAACACAAACAAAACACCGGACCCTTCACCGTGTGGGCATTTTGCAGCCAAAGGGCAGATGTTGCAGGCGATGCCTGGAAGTCCAGGGAGGGGGATGCCTGGCACACAGGGGTTCTCTGGAAGGAAGACAGCATCTAGGTGGAGCTCTTGTTGTGGCATGAACTCTGCCTCCTTTGCTTCATCCAGAGCATGTTGTCCTATGCATTTTTCACTGAAATACTTGAAAGGTTGTGGGTTTCTTGCCATACACAGGAGCGGTTGAAAAAAGGAGTCCCTTCTCTGAACCAAGAGCTTCCTGGCTATCAGTACAGTAAGTGAGAAGGACAGAAACTGAAGGCGCGGGTGACCAGAATTCACCCCTGGGAATGGCAGACGGTCCCTGGGTTGGAAGAGGGAACAAACCTCAGTCCACCTGTGAGGATGAAGCTGGGGATGGGTGGTTTCTGCAGGGACTCTCCGAAGCCTGCCACCAGGTAAAGAAAATGGGTGTGGGGTGGGTAAGGCTCTCGTAGCCACAGAGTTGTGCTGTGGAAAGGAATTTAGGCCCAAGAAGTCTAATATTCAGATAGGAATAGAGACAGGAGGAGGAGAGGATATGATGAAACAAATAGGTCAGACAGAGTCCGTGTTGTATCTTGTGCTGAAGTGAGTCCTTTTGGCACAATATGCTGCCTGAGCATCACCTACAGGAGTTATGATTCATAAGCCAAGGTTTTTGGTAGAGCATGAGAAGTATCCTGTGCCAAAGCCATAGCATTACTAGTATAAACCCAACCAGTAAAGAGTAGAGTAGCATATTTTAATTCAGCAAATTTTAGCAAGGGTTTTACTTCATTTTTTTATAGAGTCTAGTCCCTAATTTCTCTTTCTCTCTTTTTTTAAAGTATTTAAACCCATATCAGCTTCTGCAAAACTCTACCTAAACCCTCATGCTGAAGAAGAACGGGAAACTCCCAAGGTTGACTGTGCCATGGAAGTCCAGAGCATCGCCGTTGAACTCACCAAGCCTCAGGTAGGGGGGATGCATGTCACCCACTTGGATTCCTCCATGGGATTCCCCACATCCCCTCCTGGATGAAGGGATATTCCCAGGAACTCTGGGATCTTTACAGTTGTTTGAAACGCTTGATGCATCTTCCTCAGCAACGCTCAGAATTCTGTGACTCTGGTTAAGATTCCTCTTGTTTTTTTCCCCTTCATTTAGTACCTTAGTATGATTGATCTATTGGAATCCATTGATTACATGGTCCGAAATGCCCCGTATAGAAAATACAGACCCGAAGTTTCTCTTCATGGGAATGCCCAACAGTGGTGAGCTAGAGATATTTCTGTGATGCTTCTGCTCTGGTTGCAAGGGTTCTTCAGGGCAGCAAATGGCAGCCTTTGGTGAACCCCAAGGGAGAGGGGCAGAAAAGTCCTTCTAAGCAAGTGGCATTTTCCAGAGTATTTTAAAACATTGAAGGAAGAATTGTTTTGTCTGCTTTTTATTAAGATTTTGCAGTGGAACAATCAAGAGCCTGAGCTCCTTCAGTTGAGCAAATGCTAGGCTTAGAAATTCTTGCCTGCAAATATCCTGCCTGCCCCAGGTCTTGTTCCTGCTAGTTCAAATTGTTTCTTGTTTATTTCTCAGGGCTCAATAGTGTGACTGTTTCTTACAGGTGGAAGTATGCAGGAAATTGCATTCTTGACCTTCACATTAAGCGATACACACAGATGTGGTCGTGGAATCATATAAAGAGCCACAGGCAACTTCTGAAAAGCTACAAAAACATTTACAAACTTAAACTGACGCAAACCAAATTGTCAGAGGAAAATCAAAAACAAATCCAGGTAATTGATCCTAGAAGGGCTGGCACCTGCAGGCTAGAGCCTTAGCAGGAGGAGGAGGAGGAGGAGGAGGGTTGGAGGAAAGTCATAGAAACTCCATGTTTGTATTTGCTCCACAGGACTTGGAGAAGGCTCTCGATGTTTTCAACATTGTTTTAGCAAGGCAACAAGCACAGACGGAGGTAGGTTCCCCTCCCCCGTTCCTATTATAAGGATTTTAAACTAGTCAACTTTAAACAAGAAGTGTTTAATTTAGAAATGGCTGCACTGACCATCAGTGGAAATACTTCCAGGGCAGGCTACATTGTCAGCAAAAGTGTTTAGAAGTATTTCTAAAAACAGCACATGGAGAAGCAGCTTGTAACAAGCTAATACAACTTGGTGCCCTTTGCAAATGATTTGGTTTGAAGGAATCCTGTCCTTTTATTTCTTGAGTACTGATCATAAACTAGCTATCGGCATACATGCCTGATGTTTGCAAAATGGCCGTTTCTGGTTATTTTTCTTACAATTTTTGTATTTGGGGGATTTTTTGGAGTGTATAAAGAATACTTTTCTTTCTGTTTGCTGAGCTTGAGGCTGGTGAAAGGGCAGAACCTCTGATCCCTTGTCTCTGATTTGTAGGTTGTGAGGTCAGGACAAAAACTCTCCAAGAAATCCGCAGATAGGGAGAAGAAAAGTGGCTGGTTTTCTGGCTTTTGGGGCAGGAAGGAATCCAAGAAGAAAGACGAAGAAGAAGAAGACAAGTCAGTCTCTGAAAGTAAGTCTTGCACTGCCCAGCAGCCCCGAGGCTCCAGAGTGGCTGGGTGCAAAGGGCTGAGCATTCAAGCAGGAAGCTGTCATGGAAGGAAGCTACCAAACAGAATGGAAACAGCCGAAGGGAAGGCAAATGAGCCCCAGGACCAGCTCAGCCTCAAGCCTACCTGAGGGGCAAAGTGCCAGCCCTTCCTTCCACTTGGAGGATCCTCCAAGGTAACACCTTCCACCCTTCCTGCAGCTATCGATGACCTCATGACCCCTGAAGAGAAGGCAAAGCTGTTCACCGCCATCGGGTACAGCAACAGCTCCCATAACCTGGCTTTACCCAAAAAGGTAAGTCCGCCCTTTGCTTAAATCTGGAGCATCACAGAAGCAGCTGAACGTCTCCATTTCTCACCGGTGAAACTTGCAAGTGGGCTGTAATTCATTTTTCCTACCCTGCTTGTGAAGGGGAGGGCCCCCCAAGTATCACGTCTGCCTGACGCTTGAGACAAAAACTCCCCATTCAATGATAACAACTAATGTTCTGCAATGCTTTTGTCTCCCGTTTAGTACGTGGCTCACGTGGTGTCTCTGAAACTCCTAAGCACTTCCGTTACTATTAAAGAGGACAGGAATGTCCCGGACACTCTTAAAATCCAGATCATTGATTTAAGCACCAAAATCTCGCAGAGGCCGGGTGCACAAGCTCTGAAGTAAGCGCCAGTTCCACAAGTCAGTTCCAATTTCAGTATGTGTGTTGTGTCAATCTGGTCTTCTCGGTTTATTGAAATGGTGGTGTCTTTGGTATCATTGATGACAGGCCTGTAACAGTTTGGCAGAACAAAAGCAGAATCTTGTGGGCACTTTTGGGGTTTGGGCCCTCTTCCTATTCCTGCATCAGTTGGGCTGTGGGCCTTTTCCTTTGTTTTTCATAAACTGTACAGACATTTTCTCCTCTTTAAGACGAAACCTCGCACAATTGCTTCCCTGTAGTTTGGGGAGGAGGGACCAGTTGCCTGTTCATCATTTTCAGGATAGAGGCAAAACTTGAACATTGGTACATGACGGGCTTGAGGCAACAGGACATTGTCCCTTCTCTCGTGGCCTCCATTGGGGGTGCTGAGTCATCTCTGCTTGAAATCAACTTTGAGACCAACCCGGAGGACAGCATGGCTGACCAGAGCCTCTTCGTTCAGTCGCAGCCCATAGAAATAATCTACGATGCGGTGAGTGGAATTGGCGTGAAGTGCTTCTCAACATTTGACCTTCTTCCTTTCCCATTTCCCTGTTTGCAGTTCCCTGAGAGAGAGAGAGAAAAAAAGAGATACAATTGATAACTCTCTTTCTCAGAGAACAATCAACGCCCTGGTGGAATTCTTCCAAACCAACCGAGGCATGGACCTGGAACGCCTAACCACTGCCACTTTGTCCAAACTGGAAGAAATTAAAGAGAGGACCGCCACAGGTGTGTTTTAGATCAACTCCAGGTGATTAAATGGCCCTTTTTGGCCCTGGGGCAAACATCCGGGTGCAGGGGGGTTTCCCATTGCTCCCCTGGGGGGGTAGTGATGTGTTTTAAGCAGAATTCTGCTCCAGTGGGGGAAGGGGACCCTGCCCACCTCAGCTCCATTCTGTTTCCTGTCTTAGGGCTGATGCATATCATCGAAACACGAAACGTTCTTGACCTGAGGGTGAACTTGAAGCCTTCCTATCTTCTGATCCCACAAACTGGCTTCCACCGTGAACAGTCAAACTTACTTATTTTGGACCTGGGTACTTTCCAGGTAGGTCATAGTGAGATTTCTTAAAAATTGAAGGCAAGAAATTAATAAATTAAAGCTTGGTGGAAGAGAGGAATGTGTTCCTCTCCGGTATAACCTAATCCTGTCGGGGGCTGATGGATACAGCCATGGGCCAGTGTTGTTTATGGACACATTTGTGAAAACTGCATGGCAGCTGCAGTTTAAGCAGCAGAGAACCTTCTCATTCAACAGCTGAAGAGCATCGGCCAAGGTCACCAGCAGAATTCAAGCAGTTCCTTGGAAGAGATCATGGACAAAGCCTATGACAAATTCGATGTAGAAATTAAGAATGTACAACTGCTGTTTGGCAGGTCAGGTATGATGCCTCTAAACCCAAAACATTCTTGACTGCACATCAGGTGGAAAGCAGTTGGCACACAAATGGTACAGTATTTCCTGTGTAAACTTTTTGAAATTCGAATTTATTTACTTCTCTGGAGTTTGGCAGACGTGCATACTTAATTTTTCATATTTTTTGGGGTGGTATCGCTAGGGCTTACTCGACTTTTATGCATCCATGTTATTTATTATGGAGCTACAATTACCAAAATATGATTAACCCTTTAATTGTTTTGGTCACCACACTACAACAAAGATGTTGAGACTCTAGAAAGAGTGCAGAGAAGAGCATCCAGGATGATTAGGGGACTGGAGACTAAAACATATGAAGAACAGTTAAAGGAACTGGGCCTGGCTAGTCTAGTGAAGAGAAGGACCAGGGGAGATAAGAGAGCAGTCTTGCAGTATTTGAGGGGCTGCCACAAAGAGGAGGAAGGGGTCTGCTATTTTCTAAAGCTCCTGTAGGCCAGACAAGGAATAATGGTTGGAAACTGAACAAGGAGAGATTTAATCTGGAAACAAGGAGAAATTTTCTGACAGTGAGAACAATCAACCCATGGAACAGAAATTGCCCCCAGAAGTTGTGGGAGCGCCGTCAGTTGAGACTTTCAAGAAGAGACTGGACTGCCATTTGTCAGAAACTGTGTAGGGTCTCCCGCTTGGGAGGGGGGTTGGACTAGATGACCTATCAGGTCCCTTACAACTCTGATTATCTGTTATCTGTATTTTAGGGGAAGATTGGAAAAAAGCCCGGTCTGAGCCCGCATCTTTGCTGCACATATTGCGTCCCATGGACCTGTGTGTCCAAGTTGCCAAATCAATGGTGGAGAAGGACGTCAGAATGGCAAAGTAACGTAGTAATTTTAAAAGCAGTAAATATGGTCCAGTTGTTTTGTGTTGCCTAAAGGTGGAGCAGGTTGTATTTTTGTGGCTAGGGAGGTGGCCTTTTATTCAGTGTGCTTGTTGCTGCTCCAGATCTCTTAAAATGTTGCTAGAGGAGCATCCTGGGCAGGAGTGGAAATTCATGGCTCACTTTTCATTTTGGGTTTTTTGGGAAGAGTTATTTTTAATCATGGCACACTGAAGCTACTGAGCAATGCCATGAAATTTACTTATTCAAATCTTCTCAGGACCAGGTAGCTGGCCTGTCTCCCTGGTGACGTTCCAATATTTTTTAAAAAAAGCTTTCCAAATATACCTTAACATTTCTTGGATGTTTCTCAAAATCATTACTCTAGGCCCAATTGAAAGAAAGCTATGAGCTGGTGGTTCACTTCATGTCCTTGTAGCCAGAGATCAGTGCATTTGTTTGTAAAAATAAGATGTTAATTACATTTCCTTTGATGGTGCCTTCTGTGCAGAGTGTGCCAATTTCACAACCCTGCTGGGTTTTGGTCTGTGTGTGTGTGCTTTTCCTTCTAGATCAAGACTGTAGCAGAGTTATTAGCAATCTAGTTCTGTTTCTTCTACATCTTTTATATCCTTAGGTTTAAACTGTCAGGAGAGCTTCCTTTGGTTCACCTGAGAATTTCTGATCAGAAGATCAAAGGGGTTCTTGAGCTTATTGACAGCATTCCCCTCCCACAGAAATCAGAAGTTTCCGTTTCAGGTGCAAAGGTATCATGCTCATTGTACGTTTGGGGAAAGTACATTCAATAATTAGCATAATTATTGGCATTTCCAAGACACAGAAAGGTGAAAAGTGTAATAAACAGTAGTGGAGCAGTCATGCCAGCTTGGCACTGTGGTGGGAACATTCCAACCTGAAGTGCTGTGTGTAGAATAATATGAGCCTATAATCCAGTGGTTTCTCAATGTCTCACATTTTTTTGCAGGCCCCTGCCATTCCTGTGGTTTCTGATGGAAGGAGAGACTTCCTTGGTGCCACACTATTGCTGGAAGAATTAGAATCAGGTAAAAAAAAAAAAGAATGAAAAAAAGGAAGGACATCCAAAATTACAGAAAATCCATTCTGCGTCTGGCTATTTCAGAAGGCATGCTTGTGGCTCAGACAACTTTGTGTTAAAATCTTTAAATGGGACCTTTTTTAGAAAACCAAGTTATGGTACATGGAAACCAACCCCCCCCCCCCCCCCCGCAAATGACTCCATAAACCCTAATTTTATTTCAATATTGATTAATTAGTCCATGCCAAACTAAATGTTTTGATGCCCATAGAATGTCCTAACAGCACTTTCTTTATTCCTTAGAATCTGAGGATGAATATTTTGATTCTGAGGATTATCCCCAACAACCAGAGAAAGTGGTTTCCCCCCCCAAAAAGCAGCTAAAGATGGAGGCTAAAACTGTTCAGGAAGAGCTGACAGACCTGCAATTAAAATTTGAAATTAAGGAGGCAAGCGTGGTGCTTTTTTTCTGCATTACTTAGCGACTGAAGTTCGATTCCCAAATTGAGGACTGCCTGTATCTGAAGATGCCCAGATTTCAAAATTCAACAAGCATCTCTTATTTAGGTGATTTTGGAACTGACCAAGCAACTGCAGAGAGAAGAAACAATGCTTGTATTTAACGTGCAGCAGCTTGGGATGGAAGCCATCGCTAGAACATTTGACCTGAGAGCTGAGACTTACTTGAGAAAGATTAGCCTGAATTATTATGAAATTCAAGGTAATTTGGTTAATAAGTTAAGCAGTCACAAAAATTTACTTTTGGGCAGGGGGTGAGAAAGAAACAATGATTTGATATGTGTCCTTGATAAAAGAAACTTTCTACCCCAAAAATCTGAAGTTTTAGTCTAAAATAAAAAATAAGACAAAGCAAAAGGTTTATTGGATTTGTTTAAAAGTGCTAATTATAGGAAAGACTTAGTTTTAAAAAAATCCAGGTAAGTTTTATATAACCTGTCATTTCTTAGATGTCCCGTATTTTTGTAGGTAAACGGCAGCAAGTTCATTTGATTAGTTCATCGGATGTCTCTGGATTAGACCTTTTGAAAGTAGAATATATCAAGGTAAAGGCTTTTTTAAAAAAAGTGTGACCAAATGATGCGTACTGAACTGCATGTGCAAATAATTGCTTTTGTATAATATGAAAATTATGCTTCAGTTTTTAGTCACATTTTGATGTTTCCCCTCAGGCCGATAAAAATGGTCCAAAATTTCAGACAGTTTTTGACAATACCGAACAAAGAATGGAGGTAAGGAAAATTGAAGAAAACTCGTCCTCATCTTATGCTTCTAAAGAATGCTTCTAAAGAAAACTCCCTCAACTCCCTATCAAGAGAGTGGGTTGGGTAGAAAAGACTATGCTGGTTTTTGAACAGTGCCTGACTTTTGATAAGCTCTTGTTTGTGTTGCTGCTCTTGACCATGTCCAGGAAGAATGGCCCCTCTCTTTGCCCCCCCCCCCCCCCCCCGCTTCATTTTGAAATAGCCTGCTGTGTCCTTAGCCTACTAAGTCAGGTGAAGAAGGGGCCTGGAGTCCTCTTGAGCCATCATGAGGTGTCAGGTGACATTTCAAAGAAAATCCAAGAGAGAAGCTAACCTGCTTTAAAGCGGGATACCCTTATACTTAAGAAAATGGTTGCTTCTCTTGGGGATGTTGGCCTGAGACCCATGTATGAAATGCACAGGAAAGCCAGGATGAAGGAGTGCCCTGTTCCTCCTCCCCCCCCCTCCCCGAACCAATGATGTAATCCCTGGGCATTTGAGAATGTGATTCTGGTGGAGTGGTGGGTGAACGGGGAGACCTTGCTTTTGAAGAGGTGCCTTTGCCCCCCACTCTCCCCCAAACCCCACAGGTGACTTTCTCCTCCCTCCAAGTGGTGTTGCACACCCAGGCTCTTCTCTCGGCCCTGGGGTATCTCATGGCTGTGATCCCAGCAAAGGAGAAGCAGCCAGCAGCCCTGCAGAGACAGGAAGAAGAGACCCAGAAGACGGAGTCTGCTTGGAAGGAAGGTAACCTGCAGCTGTATTTGGGTGCCATTTTCTCCCCATTCAGGATGGCCTGGAACAGGGCTACATCTTGCTGATTTGTTAAAAAAAATCTCTCTCTACAGTGGCAAAACCGAGCAAGGGCAAGGAGGTGTTTAATTTCAAATTCTTTGCCAAGATGGAGGCCTTCTGTTTGAACGTTTGCGATGAGAAGAACAATATTGCTGAAATAAAAGTTCAAGGTAAAGGGAAAAGGCCTGTTTTAGTCAGTTCTTCCAAGCTGTCAAGAAAATTCTCTTAAGCTTGAGTTCCTGAAATATGTTGGGGACCTTGATTGCATTCATTTCTGATTTCTCAAGTCTGATCTATAGCAGAAGGCCAGTTAAATAGACGCATTTCCAGTGGTTTGAAACGAAGGGGGGAGGAGGAAACACAATTGGGCACTACGAGTGGCCCACAAAGACAGAATGAGGTTAAGTTCCTCGGCTTTTGTCCCAATATAGTCAGTGGCCCAGATCTTAAGAAATATTTCTAAAGCAGCTTCAAAAAGTGCTGTTGGAATTTGAACAACACAGTAACGGTTAGTCTATTTAGTTAGGGCTCTGTGATTTCATTTGCAGGGTTCTTAGCAAATAGTTAATCATTTCTTCCCTTTCAGGCCTCGACTCCTTCCTTTTTCTGCAGTCCAGTCAAACTATTCTCTTTGCCCGGCTGAAAGATGTAGTTGTGATCGATGTTGACTCGAGGACAATTCATAGAAAGGTACAGTTACTAATCTGATTGCAAGTCAAAACTCTGACATTTAGGCCCCAGAATGGTTCTCCTGCATTCCCTGCCAAGAGACGCCTGCGGGAAGTCTCTCCTCCAGTGGTTTGGAACAAGCAAACCCGGTCCAAGTCCATTTGTGTATTCTCCACGTCCACCTTGGCTTTGGTGCTGCAGTCTTTCAGAACCAGCGAGGACTCCATGCACTTGTCCAGCATTGCAAACTCATCTTTTGGATGCCCCTCTGGCAACTACCAATCCAGCCTGTGATACTTTTGCTTGCCCACCTTCTAGGCGGTTTCCATAGTCGGCGACGAAGTCTTCAGTTTCAACCTGGCCTTATATCCAGATGCAACTGAGGGAGAAGCTTATATGGATATGTCCAAAGTGGATGGAACCATGGCTCTCAAAGTGGGCTGCATTCAGATCATATATCTACACAAATTCCTCATGTCCCTCCTGGTAAGACGGCCAACTGGGAATTGTTCTGTTTTTCACATGGCATGGAAGGAAGTCTTTCTATTGGGATGCAGAAAACAGAGAATCTCTCTCTCTCTTTCTGAGTCATATGGGTAACAGGAAGCTCGTTTAAATACCACCATTAAATATCATGATCTGCTGCTCCCTCGGCCCATTCCTGACCTGCAAACCTCTTGCTTTGTCCCAGAATTTCCTCAGCAATTTCCAAATCGCCACCGAGGCCTTGAGCGCTGCTACGGTGCAGGCTGCCGAGAAGGCCGCCACCAGCATGAGGGACTTCGCCCAGAGGAGTTTCCGTCTCTCCATGGACATCCACCTGAAGGCCCCCGTCATCATTGTCCCGCAGTCTTCCGTCTCTTGCAATGCGGTGGTCTTTGATCTTGGGCTGATTAAAATACAGAACCAGTTCAGCCTGGTGCCAGCGGAGGACTGCTCGCTGCCCCCCATCATGGATAAAATGGAGGTGCACCTCACCCAGCTGAAGCTGTCCAGGTAAATCCATTTCCTCTCTCTCCCCGTGGAGCACAGTGTGATTGGGCAGGGCTCCCTTACGTTTAACCCCACAATAATCGTGGGACTTCCTCTAGGACAATCTTGCAGCGAGGGGCTTCGCAGCCTGACATTCAAATTCTGCACCCGATTAATCTGGAGCTTTCGGTCAGCCGCAACCTGGCCGGGATGTGGTACCACAAAATACCTCTGGTGGAAGTCCGAGGTTACCTTGATACCATCGGTGTAAGTTAATTTCTCTTCTGTCATGTGGCTAGGACGTTTCTCCCAGGGTCCCCACAGAGGGGAAGCCAAAGAATGGCAAGAAAGACATTTCTCCTTTTAAAGGGAAAGGAATGGCAGCTCCCCCCAGCTGGCTTCGTTCCCATTCACCAGAGGCTGCTGGCGGGAGGGGGCAGGGGGAATCCTTCATTGTACATTCCTCATTCTGTGAGGAATTCTTGGCTTTAATGCTCTTGATTCATCCCAGTATGAAGAGAGGTGCCTTTTCTGGTCTATGCCCTTAGATGGACAGTGGTTATATTGTCAACAGTGGTTGCCATAATGGTCTTGAGTGGACCCTTCACTTTGCCCTGTTGATGACAGAAGCAAGAAAAATCAGGAGAGGGGCGGTGAATGCTAAAAGCAATGGAGGCCCTTGCCAAAAAGGCAGATGAATAGAGCTGTGTATTGGATGGGCAGGGTTGGAGTTGTTCTGTGGCAATTCATTCAGTCTGAAGAAACATGGAACCTCCCCTCGAAATGCCCCTCTCTTTAGATTATCCTGAGTCAGGAGGATTTAAACGTTCTGCTTAAAGTTATGAATGAAAACCTGGCTGAAGCAGACAAAACCGACCCTGGGGCAGAACCAGCAGCGTCGACGGAAGGTAGGAAATCTTTGTGTGAGTCCCTGTCCCCAGGTTGCGTAGATGGAGCGTTTTTCCTGCAGGGAGTTTAGGAGGGAGCTAATCTGCCAATGCTCTTCTGTGGACAGGCAGGCAGGTGTCAGCAGACAGGAAGGGGCTGGTGGCCTGATACAGGCTCACAGCTCATGACTTAAACTCTTAAAGAAGCACTGGTCTTGCATCAAGGGGTGAACACACCTTCTTTAAATGGAAGTCTCTTGTTTTGGAATGAGCAGGCAAGGTAAGAGAAACGGTGCCATCGTCTGGAACTCCAAAATCCATCATCTCAGAAGAAGCCCTGATGGACGATAGAACCAGCCTGCTGCTGAACTTTGAAATAAACAAGGTAGGGAAGCTTATGAATCTCTGTCTCGATTCAATTGTACTTTCCCACGGATCCTCCTTTTTTGAAATTTATTTTAAATACCGCTTATTTGCTTGGCAGTAGAGCATTCAACTTCTGAATCGGCCTGCAGCAGCAGATTAAGCCTAATTCAGACCCCAAGTGTCCCGTTTCCTGAATAAGTGCTGGCAAGAACAGCCTTATTGTGCTCCTTCCTCTGGCTCCTTTCTGGCTTCATCCAGACTGGAAGAGCGGGTTATTGTTAGTGGTCCACCAGTTGGTTTCTTCCCAGTGGGCTTTCAGTATTTCTCTGGAGAGCCTCTCCCTGCCTTTCCAGGTGATGCCAACAGCTGAACTTGGCAAAGCTCCTGTTTTGCCCTCCTGTAGGCAGGAGAGCTGAAAAGGGATGGGGGAGGAGGTTAGCACCCCCCTTGCCCTGGTCCCTCCTGGCTGGTGAGGTGTCTCGGACTCCTGAATCAGAGCCACCTTAATGGTGCCTCCATCAGGACAAGTCAAGGTCATAACCCTGTTCTGATTAAAGGCTCTGTTGATTCCAGAATTTTTGTCATATTTGTGAATCTGACAGACCTGAATTCTTGTTTCTTCCTACAGCACATCCCTGTCCTTGAAGATGGCTTGGCAAAATGGCAAATGGAGATAGACAACTGAAATATGAATGGTTGGTGTATTTTTATGTCTCCATGCTATCTTTAATGTACTTTATTTTCTCCCTTTCAGGTTTTAGTAACATTAACGAAGCAAGAAGAAAAGAAAAGCTTTCCATTATACAGGCTCACAGTATTAAAACTCGGAAGTGAAGGTAGAATTAAAATGCACGATATGACTCTTACAGCATATCTTAAGAAAATCCAGATGAATTGTCTTGAATTCACTGGTAAGTCATATTTAATGAAGGATTTCACAAATAAATGTAACTCAGATTACACACAGGTTTTTAGAGGACAATGTTCTAAATATTTCAATTTTGTGTTCTGAATTTTTTTTCTTATTCATTGTGCAAAGCTCTATTTGAGTTTTAAGCATTTTAAAGAGTCTTGTTTAACTTGCTATTTTTCCATAAAGTCTCCCATTTTCCATGTTCCTTTAATTATAAAATTTAAAATTTGGATAGTTTAAAAATGACTTTACGGAATATCTGCGGCTGGAATTGTGAGAGACTGTTACTCTTGGTTAGTTTTGACTAAAAAAAATCCCTAAAGAGAAAAACTAACATTGAAATATACAGTATAACTTTGTGAAATTATGATTATTGGAATGTAAATTTTTAATACTAAAACAACTCAGATTCTCCTCCTTAGGCAGGAGGACTTCATCAAGCTTATGAAGCATCTATTTATATTGATAATTTCCAAGTCTCTGAAATTCTACCAATTATTCTTTTGAGGAACATTGTATCAATGAAGAAATTACCCTCCCTACTATATTAATCCATTTTTCCTTGCTTAGGGACTCTGCTGTCAGTGAGTGGCTTTGGTTTACAATGATTTAAGTATGAATTGTATTCTTTCTTTCTACAGATTCCAAAGGAGATCCATTAAATATTATTAGTTCTTCAGATGAATCTGGCAAACATCTTCTCAAGATGGAATATGTTAAGGTTAAGCATTTCTTTAAAACTAAAAATTACTGCGGGGAATTTTGAGTGGATGCTTAAAACAAAACTGGCAGTGTATTTTATACAGAGAATCAAAGTGAAATAATGCAAATTAATATATGTCACAAAAAGACGAATTGAATCTTAGTTGCTATAGGTCTCTGCTAGAAGGCTGGATTGTGTTGGTCTCTGTCTCTCTCTTGACCTGTCAGTTACATGCAGAGGGGGACTCATTTCTTATTTCTACATGAGGAAGGCAATGCATCTTCCTTCCCCCTTTTCTCTCTTGAATCGAACTGTGCCCAGCTTGGTCTCTTCTGTGGCATTTCTAGGGGTGACATGGTGAGGGCTCACTCTACTGAGATAGCAGCTGGCAGAAATAGTTAGATGTTGAACCCAGGGCCACTTACAGGATAGTAAAAAATGACAAGGAGGGGGCACAGGGGTGGGATTGGACCAAGAGGAGCTTTGATTGCAATGCTGTGTCCCACACCTTGAGTTTTTCAACTGCACGTCCCTGCCGGAACTTAACAGTTTGTGTGAAGATATGGGTGCTTTGCCATTTGCTGCAAATTGAAATGGCGATTCTCGATTCTCGTTTAGGCCGCTGTGGATGGTCCTCACTTTGACACCGTTTACAATAGAACAAAGCAGCTGCTAAACGTGAGTATTAGGACACCTTACTCTCTTAGCTACCCAGGGGAGGGTGTCCTTTTGAGAACAAATACTAGTTTAACTAAAAGATGTCAGATTCCAAATGGATTTTTAAGCTAAATAACTCCCATTTATCCCACAGGGGTTGAAGGGCCTTTTTAAATGATAGAAGGAATGGAAATCTGCTTTCAGGTGACATGGCAGAGATCCCTCCTTCATTTATCTCCTTCCTTTTTTTCAGGTATCCTTTTCTTCGTTAGACTTACTTTTGCACACCGAAGCCTTGCTTTCTATCATGAATTTTTTCACATCTGCCTCAAGTGGTCTCATGCCAGCTGAGAAGGGGGCTGATGTAGAGCAACCACCAGAAGACCCCAAAAGAGCTGTTGCAAAATCAGGTATCGGAGGGCTGATCTATCTATCTATCTATCTATCTATCTATCTATCTATCTATCTATCTATCTATC
>BLBF01000068.1:845601-859108 GCA_015471245.1 Laticauda colubrina
ATCTATCTATCTATCTATCTATCTATCTATCTATCTATCTATCTATCCATCCATCCATGTTTCTCTCTCTCTCTCTCTCTCTGCCAATTCTATTTAATACTGAGGAACCAAGGGGATCCCTTTTGATCTTGATGAGCCGATTAAATCCATTAATTTAAGAAGTATTTTGAATTTCCAAGTTTCTTGGCATGGGTTTGAAGCAATGGGAGTGGGGGGCCCCCACAAAGTGTCAGTGTATTCACTGCTACAAGATTGGGAAGGAGGAAGAGGAAGAGCATGGCTGGGGATAAAGGCGCACCATGCTGACTGATCTCCTCCTGTTCCTCAGATGCTGCCCCTGCAGCCAGCCCCGATGATGTGTTTGACTTGAAGCTCACGGCCAAACTGAATGCCTTTAACATTTTGGTCTGTGACCAGAAAGCTGATATTGCTGATATACGAATTCAAGGTAAGCACAGTTGAAAAAATACACGGGAATTTAAAAAAAAAAATCAGCTCCCCTCCTTCCCACTTACTTTATAGCTATAGGATGGAGTTCTTGTTCAGTCCTTGGGCCAAATATATTTCCTAGAGCAGCAAGAAAGGAGAGCTAGTAATGGATTAAGTGTAAATTCCCTGAGAAAAATCCCCGTGTCCAAACTTCCATCCCCTTTTATTTTGCTCCTTCTTTCTTCCCAGGCATGGAGGCCTGTGTGTTTACAACAGCAAAGCACACTGAGGTTTTTGCCCGGCTTCGGGATTTCATCATCACCAACGTCGATCCGGAAACGGTTCATAAAAAGGTGAGTGTGGCATTGGGAGTGCTGAAATGATATAAGTGTTAGGAACAGAAAAGTGCATCTGAATGCACAGAGAGTAGGATTGCATGCTCTGGCCTGTTCACACGTCGCCTTTTCCCCTCGAGATGGAGAAACTGAATTGGAGGGCAGGGCAATTCCTAGTGGAGCTGGAAACTTCTGAGGGGCAGAGCCCGTTTTAGGTAACAATCCGATACCCCAGGGGCCCTTTTTCTTTGCTGAGGGGCAGAGCAGACCAAACCATGATGGGTGATATCGAAGAGAGCGAGAGAGCGAGAGAGGTTCATGGTGAATCTCATCTTTGCAGACAGTCTCGATAATGGGAGATGAAGTCTTCCGGTTCATGATGTCCCTTTATTCCGATGCCACCAAAGGAGACGCTTACATGGATATGTCCAAGGTGGATGGCAAAATGTCTCTGAAAGTGGGCTGCGTTCAAATCGTCTACGTGCACAAATTCTTCATGATGCTTCTGGTAAGAGAGCTGCTGCTTTCTATTAACTTGCATCGGTCTTTCCCAACCTGAAAACATTCAAGATGTGTGGACTTCAGTTCCCAGAACTCACTTCATCTCTAAGCCCCAGAAGATGAAGCGAATTCTGGGAGACATGAATTCACATGTCTTCAAGTTGCTAAGGTTGAGAAACAGTGGCTTACATTGCAGTTTTCAAATGTCTCATCACAAATGGTACAAAAGGAGAAAGTTGATCCTGGCAGTGGAGAGCTTGGTCATACCTTCTTCTTCTTTTACATTGTGACACTTGAGAATGAGAGGGTTGGAAAGCTTACACAATAATGCTTGCTTTAAACTCTTTTTCTTACTCACCTGGGGGATCCATTTTCAGCTTCCTTTCTTGACCTCCGGGCGGTGCTGCTTCATCAGGCTTGTAATTCTGCCCTTTCTTAGCATTTCCTCAACCACTTCCAAACGGCCAAGGAGGCACTGAGCGCTGCCACGGTCCAAGCGGCAGAAAAGGCCGCCTCCAGTGTGAAGGGTTTTGCTCAGAAGAGCTTTCGCCTCTTGATGGACATCAACCTGAAAGCTCCCGTCATCGTCATCCCTCAGTCTTCCATGTCCAATGATGTCTTGGTAGCCGATCTTGGCTTAATCAGAGTTTGGAATGAATTCACCCTGGTCCCTGGAGAGGAGGACGAGATGCCTCCTCCAGTGATTGACAAAATGGATATCCAGCTCACCCAGTTGAAGATCTCCAGGTATGTCTGTGGTGAATCTCTTTCCCAATGGCTGCCCATTGCGGGCTTTCCTTGCCTGTTGCTGTGGGATTTCCCCTGGCAGTGGGAACACTTTCCTGCAGCAGAGAAGCCATTCCTTGGAGGCTTGACAGAGACCCTGCATGGCTCTGTGAGGTGGTCTGAAGTGCAACCGGTGGCTTTAGCCGACTCCCTTCACTTTTGGTTAAGAATGCAAACATAAACCAGAGCAAGTGGCAGTTCTAAGCCAACCACCTTGCTTTTCTTTCCCCCATCAGGCACAGGGAGGGCTTCTGAAGGGCTTGGTCAGGATAGGGCCCCTGTATTGAGCTAAATTGTGTTAGGGCAGGACAGCCTGTTGGACTGGTGGCTGTCTCAGCTTTAATCCAAATCCAGTAATGGGAACGGGGTACCTGTTGAAAATGTCTAACAAACCAAAGCAGACTTGCCCCAGTGAAGCTCCATGGAAAGGCTCCTGTGGTGGGGTTTGCATTAGACCAGGGTTAGTCCAAATCTTGGCCACTTTAAGACTTGTGGACTTCAACTCCCAGAATTCCCCTGCCAGCATCCCAAGTAAGTGAGCTTTAGGCCTTGAAGGGTTATTCCCAGGGATGCCATGCGCTGCCGGCAAGAGGGGCTGGCTTACTCAAAGGGCCACCTTGTGACTTTCCATCTGTTCCCCTTCAATTTGTAGGACTGTGGTGGGCAGCAGCCCTAAGCCAGACATTGAAATTTTGCAGCCGGTCAATCTACAGCTGTCAGTTCAGAGGAACTTGGCCTCTGATTGGTATCTGCAGATTCCAGGGATCGCCATCCAAGGAGACTTAAAGGCCATGCTGGTAAGGTCACAAAAAGAGCCATGATCTCTGGGGAGATAAGCTGTGGATTATAATTATCACTTGGGTTCTGATGGAGGTTACACTGATTTTGCCCTTGAAGGGAGCTTCGATTTTCCAGGTAGGCTTATCTCCACTTACAAGTTGAAGGTTTTTCCCTTCTGGGTGGAAGCATTCCTGCCTGTTTTGAATACAATAGAAAACCAACCATTTCTGCCTTTTTTGACAATGTTGCAATCACTCTGTGTGTGTATGTGTGTGTGTGCATGCTACTAGACATTAGCTAATTCATTCACACCTATCAGAGGGACAACGGCAGGTATTTCCTATCTATGCTGGCAATGAAATGCATTCTTCCCCAGAGTCTGCAATCTGGCCTTTGGAAGTGTTTATTAAAGTGTTGTGGGAAGATCTTGTGCCAGCCTAAGATTGATCTTTACTATTTGCTTCAGGTTGAGAGAGGGAAAAAAAAAGCCAAAATGGGTAGTGTTGCCAGAGGAAAGCAGTTTAATAATAGATTATTCTCTTTGCAGATCTCACTCAGTCAGAACGACTTGACTTTGGTCATGAACATTTTGCTAGAGAATCTCAGTGAAGCTGTTGCCGGTCCTAAAGTCACACACACAACATTGCCAGATGCTCAGAAATTTAAAAAGCCCAAAGTTGAAGCTTTGGCTGGCCTTGATGAAGGTACATCTTTCCCCAAAGCTCAGCATTTAATTCAAAGAGTTGCAAAAGGCATCACTTGGTTGTTAACCACCATCAAAACGAAAGAGTTTGCGGTGCTAGCAAGAAACTTGGACATGGAAGTGGCTGGGTGACTTTGGGCCATTCACTCTGTCTGGGCCAGACAACCTCACAGGGTTGTTGTTGTGGATAAGAGAAAAGTTAGATGGGTACGCCCCCTTGAATTCAGCAAGAAATGAAGGTGGAATAAAAAGAAACAGCATAACAGTTTATATTGGTCTTTGGCTCTAATAAAGTTTCCATTTGTGAAATAAGATCAGTCAGGGTTGGCACTGAATGGAAGCCAACGACCTCAAATACCAGTCTTCAGACAAGCAACAGACTGCTTATAAACCCCTTTCTCATTTCTCAATCATCCAGGAACCCCTGAGATTCCTTCAGAGGAAGCACTTGGTGAAGCCCAGCTGAAGAAAAGTGTGGCCCTGATGTTTCATTTTAACTTTGAATCGCTCTCCATTGTTCTCTACAATGGTGATAAGAACCAGGTTGGTGACAGTATTCTTGAAAGGCAGTTTCCTAGTGAAACCCGAGATACAGCGTTTAAAAAAAATCACAGGCCAACGAGATCAGTGTGGTCCAAAAATGGAGAGTTTGTTCCAAAAATGTGTGAAATTTTATCTTTGAGTTCATTAGCCATTTGTGTGTGCCCCTGCATATATGTACACACACACACACACACACACACACTGTTGATCATGCCTCCAGCCTTCCCTGCCTCATTCCAGTTCCTGGCCCCTTCTCCCCCTCTCCCTTCTGATATTTGGGGGGCTTTCTCTGTTGACAACCTGGGCATTACAACGTCAAAGTCTTAAGACCGTTTTTTTGGAGAGAAAGAGAGAGAGAGATTTCTTCGATGTTATTTGAATTTGGTGGTTTTAATAGAAAACAGTTCTCCCTCCGGTTCTTTCTCTGTTCGGATAGAAAACCCAGACTAGGAGAAGCACTGAATCTCTGGGCTGTGAGACTTGATCCCTTTATCTCGGCCATTTTTATATATCGTAGAAATCTCAGCTTTCACTTCACAACAGCCACTTACGTCTTGGAGAACTCCGGCTGCATTTCATGAGCTCATCGGGACAGATGTTTTCGGACGGCTCTCTGGATGTCAGCACTAAGATGGAAACATGCACCCTGGATGATCTGAGAGAAGGGGTCAAGAAAGCAACTGCAAGGTCAGCTGTCCAGCAGTCATTGGAGACCCCACCTCTCTTCCATGAATGCCATGGGTACTTTTCTTGACACACATGGTCAGCCATTAAAAGAATCTACCTCTTGTACAGAGGAGATTTGGAAATTTGTTTAAAGGTCTGTTGAATCCGAGGCCTTGCAGATGGTGGCCTTCTCACTAGAAATTCCAGGAATCATAGCCTCGGGGTAATTGGAGGATACACAACTGTATTAATCTGTTCCAAGTTCTTCCATAAATTCAACCATCTCCTCGATGGATGCATTTCTGTTTTGCAGGATGCTAGACAGGAAGGATGGTAAAGCCGATAGTGTCATGATTGATATCAACTACAAGCAAAATAAAAACGGGAGCGATATCGTGGCTGTCTTGGATCAGCTGTATTTGTGTGCCAGCATGGAGTTCCTGCTGACAGTGGCCGACTTCTTCATTCAGTCCGTACCTGCAGCCAACCCGGCAGAAAAACCAGCCCAGTTCGCACTGAAGCCGGCTTCCCAGGGAAAGCCTGAGAAAGGTCAGCAGGCAGAAGGAATTCTGCACGGCTGTTTGAATATCCCTGATTCTTACTCACTGGGCAGCTTTGCGCTCTTAAGACCACGGGCTTTATTTTCAGTTTAGGCCCAGATGTGTTGCTCCATGGTCAGAGCAGAGGTGTCAAAGCAGGGACTTGAGTGCAGGATTGCTTCATTTTTATTAGCCATGGTGATGGTGGTGTGTGTTATTACTCTGTGGTGATAACCTTTTCATAGATCCCTAAACTGAATGTAAACCTTTACAGCTGCAGCTGCACGACCGAACATGTCAGTGGTAGCAAATATCTTGGATCCAGAAATTGTGTTTGTGGCCAACTTGACCAAGGCCGATGCGCCTGCCTTGGTGGCTTCGTTCCAGTGCAGCTTCATGCTGTCGGGGGGCTCCGGGGCGCAGCAGATGACCGCTCGGATCGTGGACCTCAGGGTGCTGGCCTGCCCCTTCCTCCGGGGGACGGCAAAGAAGGATGTCACCACGGTGAGCCCCGTGCTGGGACCTTCCCTTTCCTGCCAGTAGGAAGGGAGCATTGACCCCAATATGTTGCTGGTGTTTTTAGGTGGTGCATCCATGCTCTTTGACTGTAGAAGCCGCGATGGACACTTCTGGAGTGCAAAGTGTGGATGTGAACATGGACACCTTGATTGTGAAAGTTAGTAACAAATTGCTCACCCTGATGCGTAGGTAATGTCTAGAAAACTCTGCGGCTGACTTGAGAATTACAGTGTGTAGAGTAGAAAGTCAACTATTCCAGGGAGGATCCCTGCAATACACACACAACACAGCCTGAGCTTCCACCTTCTGGTCCTCCATAGTAAAAATGTTGGTTTGATTTTATCAGGAACAATCTCACCACCACTCTGAATTTATATGTAAATAGCAGCTCTTCAATGCAAGCTGATACGTGGAACACCCTTGAGTTCATTCAGACTTTTGACAGTGAAAGTGGGGTCCTGTGGCTGGGGAATTCTTGGGGTTGAAGTCTACACCTCTGAAAGTTGTCAGGTTAGAAAAACACTGGCCTACAATTACTGCATATACTATAACTGAATCGCTCAGCTCTACCATCCTTTTTCATTTTTCAGGTGTCACCAATAATTCTCAACACTGTAATGACTATCCTGGCTGCTATGAAGCGACAGGACAAGGAGGAAGAATCTGGAGGGACCCTTTGTAATCCTGTGGACCTCTGGAGCATCAAATCACTTGACGAGTGCCAGAGCTGGTTCCTGGGTGTCGACATGGCCACAGAGGCCACGGAAGCCTTGCTAGCCAGCGAGCAGAGTGGAAAAAAGGAACATTTTGGGGTGGAGGTGAAATCGGTTCAGGTTACCCTGGAGTGCGGCTTGGGACATCGTACTGTCCCTTTACTGTTAGCAGAATCTGCATTTTCTGGAACCGTGAAAAATTGGTCTTCTCTCATGTCAGCCCGAGCTGATTTGACACTGGAGGTATGTAAATAGGGCCGATCTCTCTATATCTGGGGCTTGACCTTGCAATAGGTTTCCATGACTCTTGAGTTTGTTAATTGGGAAGAGAAAGCTTTGTGTGCATCAGCTTTGTGTTCCATCCTGCATCCCAGATGAATTATTACAATGAAACCCACGCTCTCTGGGAACCTCTGATAGAACAAGTGGATAGAGAAGGACGTCGCTGGAACCTAAAGCTGGAAGTAAGCAATCATCTAACATTCCTTTTTAGCCATTTGTTTTCTGTGCATGATAAAAATGCAAAGGGTATTTTTTACCGTGCTTTGGGGAAATTGGTGGTCTGGAACTTCATTAGGCAGGGGGACATTTAATCTCCTTGTTTCAGTTGGTCCTCTGTCTCACAGATTAATAGTTTTTCAGCACCAGTAACAGAATTAATTTTAATTCAATGCAAGCAATTATGCAAATGTTTTCTCTAATGTTCAAATAGCTGAAGAAAATGTATTGTTCTGCATTACATTTAATACTAAAACACCACATATTAAATGTATTTAAGCCAGTGCTTCCCAAACATTTTCCTTCATCACTTATCAAAAAGTCCTCTTTACACATTGTAAATAAAACATCAACTGCACAGAAAAACATAAGGGTTTGTTTGTCACTACCCAAAGAAAAATAACTTTTATGCAATTTCAGGTAATTTGCTTTGGTTTAGGAAATACTGCTTTAAGCATTGGGAAGTTCTAAAGTAAGAATTTGCTTCCCTTTAAAATTCACATTTGCCTCATTGTGCTGTTTTTCTTCCTGTGAGATTAAAGAAATGCTTTGTCTCCAGTCATAGTTCTTCCTTTTATTTTGGGGAAATAAGCAGGTTCCTAATTTGGGTATAATGCTGCCTTTATTCTAGACTTTCATAGATCAGGGGATGAATTACTGTCCACACCAAACTGGGCCTTCCCTGGGGTTCAGATAGGCATTTATTGGTCTTTCTCCTTTGCCTCCTTAGATGAAGACAAACCCCGAGCAGGACAGGAGCCTGTTGCCAGGAGACGACTTTATGGTTGTACCTGAACCCCAGCAGCTGATTTCCATCTCTTCCAAAGACACCATGAACATAACAATGTCCAAATGTTGCTTAACTGTCCTTAATAATCTAGCCAAGGTAAGTTTGATGAGAGAGGAGGAAGAACCCTTCCCCTCATCCAGTTCAGATAGAATTCTCCCCTGTTTTAATTTCTTTGATTGGTATTTCATCACCGTTCTTCAAGTAGTAAATATTGGCTTTGTCGTTAGGGCTTCTCGGAAGGAACCGCTTCCACTTACGACGCTACTTTGAAAGACAAGGCTCCCTTCACAGTCAGAAACGCTCTGGGAATCCCTGTCAGAGTCCACACCTGCAGAAGCTTCCAGGTTGTGGGATTCCCTAAAAGGGATACTAGCCTTCATGAGCTCAGACTTGATCAGAGCTTAGAGCTGGAATATGCCACCTCGGAGTCCCTGGACAGAAGAAGGGTGAGCATCCTACGTCGCCAAGACAGCTCTCTGCTAACTCTGAGCTTCGGTAAGGTACCCCAGCTGTCCATTGCTATAATGGTACATTTTGTTTCTTGATCCTTTTTTCTGTTTTGTTTTTTTCACTCTTAAGCACTTTTTACGTGTAGTATATTTGTTGTCAAGCACCGGAGTAATCAGGAGCTTCAGGCAGTTTGAATGAGTATAAAGATTGATTGCACGCTTAAGCTCCCTACAAAAACCTGAGCTACTAACAGTCAGGGGAAATGAGTGGGAATTACAGAAGCATTCAAGGGTGGGCTGGGTGTAGCTCTCTTGCAGCTCTCAAACTTTTCACGCATTTGACCCCTCCCTTAGGCTCAGCCTGGTCATCTCCTCCATCTGTGTTATAATTAGTGGGTTTTCCCCCTTTTTCTGTTATTTTTTAAAAAGGAATAATCAGTCAAAAAACACTGAGCTTTGGGAAAATGAAATAAATATTTCCAAATGATTTTCAGACAAGAACCTTTTAAAATGCTTCCTTTGAAACTAGCATGGTTTTCCACAGTTCTGTGGCAATAAATGATTTATTTTCCTTGTAAGCAGATCAAGTTACATGCATTAGCTCTAAGCTCCTGGAGCACGAATTATAGTTGAGTTGTAAACTGATTTTATTTTTTGTAAGAAACAAAGGTGAAGGGGTAACATAAAGAGATATGTTTTGATGCAAAACAGGGCCTGAAGGCTACAGTGAGATCTCAGCTGTCCCCATAGCCAAGCCAGGGCGGAGGCTCCACAGTGTGAGAGCGCCCCAGAGCAGCTCCTCCAACTCAGTCGTGGTGCAGATCGATGCAGAAGAAGGGAACAAAGTGATTACCCTGCGCTCCCCTCTCCAGGTAAATCATGTCGTTGGGATCCTGCTTCGGTGTATGAAGCCTTGCACACATTGAGCGTGCAATGAAAAAGTGGTGCTTTCCTGCAGCAACCATCCCATGTAGAAAACCTCAGCCTACTGGCAGGAAGGTACTGCATAGAATCAGTAAAGAGAAAACCCCACTCCCTTCTAGCACTGATGATGTTCCCTAGTTGGGTCATGAAATGTCTGCAAGAAACCCATCAAACCTAGAGACCATCAAGAACTCTGCAATTCAGCCCTGAACAACAGAAAATCTCCTCTATTGTAACCATTAATCTATTCATGTATTATTCATATTTATTTTCCATTTCAGATTAAGAACCACTTCTCTGTTCCATTTATAATCTACAAGTTTGTTAAGGATATTAAACAACTGAAGCCTTTAGGTGTGTCTCTTCCAGAAGAGGAATTTCATGTTCCGTTAGATTCATATCGGTAAATATTTCACTTGTTCAGATTCTTAAGCGGTTCTATTTATTGCAAAGTATTCCAAGAGTTTGGGCTCCCCCCCAATGTCTTCTGCTTTCTGTGATGGGCTTATTAGATGTCAGCTGTACGTTCAGCCAACGGGCATCTTGAATGGACAATATGAGCCATCCACAACCTACATATCTTGGCAAGAAGAACTGCACAGGAGTAGTGAAGTTACCTGCATGCTTCAATGCCCGGCCACCGATATCAGTTTCCTGCCACTCTGCTTGAAAGCCACGGCTGAGCCTGATGAGCTCAACTTCATTGCAACTCACAAGGAGAACTGGGAGCCGGCTTACATTATCCATTTCTACCCCACACTTACCCTGCAGAATCTTCTACCTTACACTTTGCAATACATCCTGGAGGTACGTTAGTCAAGAGGGACTCTGGTGCAACTCAAGAAGGGCCAGGGGATTTCAGCATTCAGTAAATTCCTTCCACTTTTTTTTTTTTTGCAACACATCAAAGTTTGTCTTTCTTCCACAACTCTATTTACTGATACTTAAACTTTGCCCCGACTGCTTTTAGCTCTCTCCATCCTGTTGAAAGGGAAATAGTTTTAGAAGCATTTTAGAAATATGGTGATGATGAACTGAACAGCATATTATTTTCCTCTTGAAAAAAAAAAGGCCCAAGTTCAGTGTATTCTAGGATACAGGTAGCATCTGTATCAGTCTGGGTGGGTGCACAAGAAGGAAATCATGAGCAGTTGTGTCTGAGGCAAGTGTCGGCTGTCTAGTCCAGATGTCTCCAACCGTGGCAACTTTACAACTTGTGGACTTCAGTTCCACAACCAGCGTGGAAGCAGAGGTCTTACACCTCTGAGAGTTGCTGAGGTTGAGAAAGGCTGGTCTAGCTGAAGTGGACAATCTTAGCCAGGAATTCTTGAAATTCTGCCCTGATTGATGATGCAGAATTCCTGTTGCAGTTTGTTTTTCATACTCTGCCTGGAAAAATTACGGTCATTTTCTACTTCCACACTGTTATAGACAAAGAGTGTCCCCAAGTTGTTTTTACAATATTTTAATTGTGCCTTGCAAACATCAACGGTCTAATTCTGCCTCAGTGTCCCAAGAAGGGCTTTCCCTCCACATCAGCCCCACCTGATTCTGCTCACCTTAACGGTTTCCAATGCTCTTTGCAGGGCATGGCAAAGGCCCATGAGCTGCACGAAGGAAGCACTGCCGATGTTCTTCACTCAAGAATCAGCGGGGAGCTCATGGAGCTGATCCTGCTCAAGTATCAGGGGAGAGACTGGAATGGGCACATGCGTGTCCATGATGCACTGCCAGAGTTCTTCCCGGTCTGCTTCACCTCCCAATCGGCAGAAATGGCTACGATGGATCTCTACGTCCACGTCAGGAAAGCCAACACCCACACCACCCTCTCGGTGTATAGTCCCTACTGGATCATCAATAAGACTTCCCGGGTTCTGCAGTACCGCGGCGAGGATGTTTATGTGAAGCACCCAGCAGACTTTCGGGACACTGTCTTATTCTCCTTCAAAAAGAAGAATATTTTCAGTAAAAACAAGGTAGGAGGCCAAGCTTCCGCTCCACTTGCCTGGAGAAGCTCTGGGCTCTGCAGCTCTGGTGGTTTTCACTAATAGTGTTGTTTGCAATTTGGAAAGGTTGGGCTCAATCTGCTTATAAAAATTGTCTGTTTCCCTTGGCTAATAGTCCACTGTTTTTGAGGAAGCTCCTGTACATTTAATCAGCTTGGTATTGATTCGCCCTCTAGACAGTGCTGGGCTAAATGTTTCCTAATTAATTTTATAGCTTTATTTTTTTCTTATTTGGTTTTCCTGATTCGCACTTTATTGCAGATTTCCCCCTCATTTTTCTTAATAGGAAATGAGCAATTTGAATGCTGCTTTGAATGGATCTCAATTTTCTTTGTTTATGCCTGCAGCTATCCAAGCATGGATCCACTCTCTCTCCCTCACTGCCACCTCAGCGGTGAATTAAAGTTTTTGTCTCTATCTTTTCGGGTGGTCAAGAACGTGCGAGATCTGATTTCTTGTGATTTTCTGACAGTAGCCACTTGTGGCTGGAAACCTAAAGCATAACTGCAGCTGCTGGTTACTAGGAACAGACATTTTTGATTTTCAGAAAGAAACTCTTTGTTTTCTGTCCTCAAATCCGTATTTCCTCCCTTTTTATCTAGATCCAGCTGTGTGTCTCCACCAGTACCTGGTCAAGCAGTTTCTCCCTGGATACAGTAGGAAATTCTGGGTGTGTGAAGTGTCCAGCTGGCAATATGGATTTTCTGGTACTGTTGGATTTTTGTACTCGCTTCCTGCTTTGACTAATTGCCCTTGTAGGTAACGCAATCCTTTCCCTGTCCTCCTCTCGAAGGGTGGGGGCAGGGTGGGGTGGTTCTTGGTCAGGGGAACCCGGTTCCCTCAGCCTGGGAGTGGGCAACCAAAACCATCCCTTAGATCAGCACAAGCCACACCTGTTCTAAACCAGGTTAAAATACACATGCTGCTGAAACATCAACGGTAATATCCTTCTGCAGGTTGGCGTTACTATTCAAATGAGCAGCTTCAACCTGACTCGGATCGTCACTCTGACGCCTTTCTACACCATAACAAACACTTCTTCCTTGGAGCTGGAATTTGGAGAAATGGGAGCTGATGGATCGTTTCCTACCAATAAATGGAATTACTTCTCACCCTCAGAGGTAGCATGGGGAGGCTGGGCGTGTCAGTTTAGTTGGCTTGCTCTGTGCTGTGTTTTCTGAAATCAGGGCTTGTTCAGAGCTTCCAGTTGTAAAAGAGGGTTGCAATGATAGCGGTTCAGTGACCAGCAGCATGACCTGGAAGGAGCTCTCTTGTTAAGAATGATCCTTGCTTATGATTGCTCCCTGATTTAATCCGATCTGCACATTTGGACAGAGATCAAAGTGGCAACAATTGATCACCAAACTTCACGACCTTCCTCTACAGCTAATGTGGAATCTGTAGAGGGCACCAGGTTGGAGAATGTGCCAACTCCAACTTCTTACAAGAGATTAATCGAAATGATTGGCCTACTTATTTCTTTATCTAACCCTGCTCTCTTTTTACCTGCTAGTGTGTTGCCTTTTGGCCTGAAAATCCGTCTGGCAAGCTGTGCATCAGAGTGAGCGGCTCCGAGCAATCCTCCAAGCCCTTCTTCTACAACCAGCAGGATAACGGAACGCTGCTGAGCCTGGAAAAAATGGTAAGATTGCAGATACGTTTGTTCTTCTCTTTTAAGGCACTGAAAGCAGCCTGGGGTCCTGGCAGGCCTCTCCCTCTGACCTTGTAGGTGGGAGCCATGACCAAGAGCAACGGCAGGAGGGGGCTTCCTGCCACTTCTGGAGCGCCAGTGAAACTGCCAAGATGTGCAGGCATCACTTCTGTTCCTTCCCACAGAATATGGGCATCCTGGTGAACGTCAGCGTGGCCGAGCATTCCGTAGTTATCAACATCTCCGATTATTACGAGGGGGCGGCCCCTGCACTGGTCATTAATCAGACTTCGTGGGCGACTCTGAAGTACCAGCAGAGGTAGGTGGGGAGGCACCCATGTCTTGATCAGGAGGTGCTGCTGTTGTAGAGCGTGGGTCATCCCAGGAGTTTCCCATTGGTGGTTTTTAATCCGTGCAGCGGCCTGCAGGAAGTGATGGAACTGAAGCCGAAGGAAGTTAGATTGTTTGCTTGGGCAGATCCAACAGGGACAAGGAAATTAAGTTGGAACTATGCACAAAACACTGGTGAACTTGATCTTCTCAAGGTAATCTGTATCTCAGAACAACCCTGTCAGTCTAGCATTTCCACAGCTGCGTTGAACTTACAGCAGTCTCAGTCCTTGTATGCTCCTTCCTTCCTTCCTTCCTTCCTTCCTTCCTTCCTTCCTTCCTTCC
>BLBF01000068.1:859118-874655 GCA_015471245.1 Laticauda colubrina
TCCTTCCTTCCTTCCTTCCTTCCTTCCTTCCTTCCTTCCTTCCTTCCTTCCTCCCTCCCTCCCTCCCTCCCTCCCTCCCTCCCTCCCTCCCTCCCGAAATAGCATTTTTGAATCTTAAAGCCTCATGCTCAAAATTGGAAAGCTCATAATTTTAGAGCTTAGCAACCCATTTTCAGCAATTCAATTACTGTCTTCAATTCTTTTTCCTTGCTAACCAGTGAATGACTATTTTTAAAGCTAAATTAAAGGATTCCCAATTTTAATAAAACATCATGCAAAGGGTTTCCATTTTGCTGCTTACCACTCTTGCCTTCCTTCTTTCCTGCCAATTCAGGATGAGTGTGGTCAGTTTTCATACAATGCCAACACCCCCATCCACTGGGTCTCTTTCCTGGATGGGCGGCAGAGGGTCCTGCTGTTCACAGAGGACGTGGCTTTGGTATCCAAAGCAAGGCAGGCCGAGGAGATGGAGCAGCCTGACCAGGAAGTAAACATCGCTCTTCAGGGCCTCGGCCTTTCACTGGTCAACAACAACAGGAAACAGGAGATCTCTTACATAGGCATCACCAGGTAACGTTGGTCGCAGGAGGCTGCAGGTAATAGCAATAGCAATCGCCCAAACGTATATATACTGCTTCACAGTGCTTTACAGCCCTTCTCTAAGAGTCGGCCTCTTGCCCCCAACAATCTGGCTCCTCATTTTACCCACCTCAGAAGGATGGAAGGCTGAGTCAGCCTGGAGCCTGGTGAGATTTGAACTGCCAAACTGCAGGCAGACGATAGTCAGCAGAAGTGGCCTGCAGTACGGCTCTCTAACCACTGTGCTACCAGGGCTCCATAACGCTTTTGCTGCAAGGCATTAGTCGGTTGTATTTCCCTAATCAAATGCCCATTTTGGATTCCTTTAATATTAAAAAAAAGTGCTGCTGGAGACAGATTTGGGAGGTTTTGCTTTGACTCTTAAGTGACATTTGGTCTTGGTCACATTGCAGAGAAGCATCACTAATGTAGAAATTAAATAATTAAGAGATATTTCCTTTAATGGTGTACAGTATATTTCCCTGTAAGGATTTATCTGCTTATTCTCCCTTTCCTTTTTGCAGTTCAGGCATTGTCTGGGAACTGAAACTGAAGCAAAGGTGGAAGCCCTTCAATCAGAAGCACATCAACCTCTTGGAACAGGTTTATCAGAGGCACATCTCTGTACAGAGCACGGAGCCTTCTGGTTGGATTAAAATCAACAACAATTTTGAGGTATGGCTGCAGCTACTGATGAAGGTCAAACCCTCCAAATGGCAGATATACAGCTGAGCCAAAAGATGCTTGGCAAAATCTCTTCTCTGTGACTCTGGGCTCCCTTCCAGAAATGAGAAACATCTCCAGCCCGTTCTTGAGTTGTGGGGTCTTGCAGACATTTCATTGCCAAACCAGGTCACATCAGTGCTAAGCTAATTCTAGTTCTTGAGTCCATTGGGGTGTTGAGAAGCACTGTTTTAGATTCTGGACAGCCAAGAGCATATCTCAGCACTTAAGGTTTGTTGAGTAGCATCGAATCAAGCTCATTGAAATTTGAACTCCTGAACAATCCTGACTTTGGGCCTTGAAGATAAGCAAAACAGTCCACAACTAGGTTAGTCTACGTGTAGTTTTCAGTGGGGCAAGGGGAAATCTGGTGTGTTTGTCATGGTTGTTCAGACAATAACAAGTGACAAACAACAACAGGGAGACAGTTGAGAGGAAGAAGATTTTCACTGTTTCTCAGGAGTCTCATTTTGGTCTGAAATATCTCTGTATCGCAGGGCATGAAGTGAGGGGCAATACATAATAGCAACTCTGTAGCTCTAATTTCTATTTTCAGATAAACTTTGATAAAGTGCCAATGGAAATGCGCCTCCCATTCAAATGCATAATCAAGCGAGACTTTCTATCGGCCATCCAAATTGAATTCAAGCAGTCAGCGCATCAAAAGAGCTTACGGGCTCAGTTATACTGGCTCCAGGTAGGTGCCTGTGCTCTTAGAGAAGGCTAATCCTCTCCCCAGGGATTAAGAGGCTGGGCTTCTTAAAGACAGTCACCAAAATGTCTGCCAAAGTCCCTTATCGCTGTATTTATCCAGGGCCGGCACCTAGAAAATTACATGGTGATGTTCCGGAAAGAGAAAGGACAATACAAATGTTACTGCTGTGTTTTGTAGGAAACATTAACATCACAATTTTCTCCTCAGCAAATCCTCTCAGGTTTTTCTCTTAATCTGGTGTCTCGTGTCTACTCTCTTTAATTCATTGGCATTTTAGTTAAATAGATGCTGGCACATCCCACCCAAGTTGGGCTACTTGTTTAGAAGTAACTGCTGGACCAGCAGATGGGTTAATACTCTCCATCTATCCCTGTTCTCCTCCCTTGAAGGTGGATAACCAACTCCCTGGCTCCATGTTCCCGGTGGTGTTTCACCCTGTGGCTCCTCCCAAATCCATCGCACTTGATTCAGGTGAGATGAATTTCAAGCACCACCTGACCAACAAACTCAGCGGCGTCCAACTTTGGCAGCTTTAAGACCTGTGGACTTCAACTCCCAGAATTCCGCAGCCGACTCCCATTCAAGGAGTTGAAGTCCACAGGTCTTAAATCTGCCAAGGTTGGACATTCCTGAACTAACCAAACCAGGTAAAATAGGCGTTCAATTCATCTCTTTCTCTTTCTCTCTTTTACTTAGAACCGAAACCTTTCATTGATGTCAGCATCATAATTCGATTTAATGAATACAGCAAAGTGTTGCAGTTCAAGTAAGTACATTCTATTCAGCCATGTCTGAAACATGCATCGTCTCTGTCTGGTTCCCAGCTAAAACGACAACACATTCTTCACATTCAGAGGAAAGGTAAAACCGATCCCCTATTTGTAACTTTTGGCCCAAGGTTCCAAGATGACTTCCTCCACCGTTCTCTCTAGAACAGGGGTCTCCAACCTTGGCCACTTTAAGACTTGTGGACTTCAAGTCCCAGAATTCCTCAGCCAGCAAAGCAGCAAAGCTGGCTGAGGAAGTCTTGGAATTGAAGTCCACAAGTCTTAAAGTGGCCAAGGTTGGAGACCACTGCTCTAGAAGGCCTGGAGCCTGGTGGCAGTCATCAGGTTCTGGCAGATAAGATGCCATTCTTACTACTCTCCCCATTCCAGAGTTGCTCTCCTGCGGGTTTCCTGTCTCAATTCTGTTTTCCTCCTGCCAGGTATTTCATGGTTCTTGTCCAGGAGATGGCTGTGAAGCTGGATCAGGGGTTCCTGGCAGCCGTGATTGATCTCTTCACTCCGGCCACAGACCCGGAAGCTGAGAAGCAGAAGGTAGTCACAGCCTCTGCTTGGGTGGGGTGTTTTAAAAATTGGGGGGAATAAAGAAGAAAAACGGGAAAAAACATCAGCACGGGAACCAAAAGGCTTGAAGACATTAACTAAAGAAGTTTCAGCAAACAAAGGTGAAAATGCGTAATGTTTGACACCTGTTCAAACTTACTTCTGTTTTAACAGACGGGGTTGATACAGAAGGATATAGATGCCCTGAACACGGAGTTGCTGGAATCCTCCTTGACGGACGTATCCACTCTTAGTTTCTTTGAACACTTCCACATTTCTCCACTGAAGGTATCTTTTCAGAGAACAGCAGCTCCTCCCACAAAGAAGAGGGTCGCCCCCACACACGCTGGTCGCCCCCACAAGAGGCAGTCACAGGACACTTAAAAGGGGCAAGGCATTTGCCCAAATGCCTCAGATTTATGTGGGAGCTTTGCGGTTTGCAGTTGGGCCCCAGTGCCCAGGCTTTAGCACCAAAAGCACTTACTCCCTCCAGTGAGCCCCGCCTGGGACCCCCCTCTGAGGAGAACGCCAGAGCCCCTTCCTCATTTTCCTGTTTAACATCCTTACATGAGCCCAGCAGGGAGAAAATGGCTTTGTGGTGTTCTGGCTCTGCTTCCATATATGGTAAAGTTTAATTTCTTTCTCCATTAGCTAGCTAACTAGATGGAAGAAAACATCTCTTGGGTTAATTTGGAATAATTTGTGGAACCTGCCTTAAATTCTGGTTGTTGGTTTTTACACTTTTGAGCCTTAAAACCTTGTTTTAGAGGACGACAATTTGTTTTTCATTATCACGGCCCTAATAGATATGGAAGGCATTATTTCTAGTTCTTACAGTTCCCTTTCCCCCACTATTTTAAAAGTGCCTTTTTATCAGATGGGTTTGCATTTAGATTTCCTAAGTTCTGTGCAGAAATGCTAAATTGAAAATTCAACAGATCGTTCCTTACGGAATTCTTTGATTCCCTCCTCAATTTAATAAAATGCAAGCAGGATGGAGAACCAGCTTTGAAACAAGGTTGATGTTGAACTTTTTGAAAGGAGACCACATGAAGGAATATGAATATGAGTATGAAGCTTTACACAAGTAAAAAAAGCTGACAGAAATGAGTTAGCTTGAAAACTCGATCGATTTTTTTTTTAAAGGGGTGCTTAAATGAATCCGGCATCCAGTAACTAACCATGGTTCTCTCCTTGTTTGTGGTCATTCAGTGGCTAAGTCGCATCCAATTCTCCGTGGTCCATGTCACGCCACTCCCTGCCCTCCTCTGTTTCCCTAAACTCACGTGTGTGGCGTCCATGACCCTACCTAACCCTCCCCCCCTCTCCTGGTGCCTTCTGCCAAAGGTCTTCCCCAAGGAACCCCCTCTTCTCAAAGTCTTTGAGAAGATTTTGGCTCTCTTAAGCGCTGCTTTCTCTCTTGCCAGCTCCATTTGAGCCTTTCCTTGGGCTCTGGCAGCGATGTGTCCGAGTCTGGCCAGGGCGACATGATCGCTATCCACTCTGTCAATCTGCTCCTGAAGAGCATTGGAGCCACCCTGACCGATGTGGACGACCTTGTCTTCAAGTAAGGGGCTTCAGGGTTTGTCTTGGGCAGTTCCCAGGGGTAGAAGCCTTCTGGGGACTCGCCTCGTTACTCACATTCAGCGGGACCGTCAGGGGTCAGGGGTCATGCAGACATGGACCCCTGTATTCCCTGGGCTCTGTGCTGCTCCTCCCAGTGCAGATTTGGAGCAGCAAAAAGACCCATTTGATAAATAGGGATTAAAAAATCCACACGCAGCAACAATATCAAAATTACACTCCCCTTCCAAGGCAGAAGGTACAAACTCCATTGAAGCTAGGTCCCAAACCACAAGAGGGCTGAAATTTCATAATGTATCTATCTACCAAGCCGGGCGGTAATAGCTTTTCTAAAACGTAGCCGCCAAGATCTCAGGCAGGACTTCAGGTCCCTGCAGAGGACTCTCCCTGCACGGAAGGCCTGGGAAGCACAGGCAGGGCTGTCCCAGGGGCACCCAGACCTGAGCCACGAGCCTCTTGGCACCCTTCAGACATGCCATAGACTAGGGTGAAGGTTTGCAGGGCTGATTGCTTCCTGTTGCCTTGCCGTCACGTGTGTCGAGTCTTGGAACTGCCAACCTGGGCTTGCTAGCAGGGAAAGGATCATCGCCCACCCAGATATCACACAGCCTCCTGTCTAAATCTGATTTTGACACACACACACACCCCATCTGCTTCCTGGGTGGCTTGTCAGCTCGGCTGGGTCTCAGGAGAAAGGGGGATGGGTAAGATGAGCTTGCTCCATGAGGCCGTCCGGTAGAGTAGATTCTGTAAGATTCTTGGAGGACAGAAGACAATAGATTCCTAAGGGATGAGTAACCCTTCTTCCTCCTGAGGTTGCTTACCTGCTGCTTTCAGGCTTGCTTGCTTCGAAATCAAGTATCAGTTTTACAAAAGAAACGAATTGCTGTGGAGAGTCATCGGCCATTACAGGGGACAAGTAAGTCGTCCCTGTCCTTCACCCCTCCCTCCCTCTCCCCCCCCCCTTGCATAAACCCCACTAGCCAGTACAGCCCGGAGCTATTGCGGCTTCTCTCAACCTGGTTAAATGCTGCCACTTTTGGCCTTTTGACCATCTCCCCTCCTCATACTCCCCCCCTGCCCCCCCTCCCCCGCTTCCAGGATGGGCCTGCACATCATTTTAAGCATCATTTTATGTTCTTTTGTGTTTGCTTGTTTAAAGTTCCTGAAGCAGATGTACATCCTTGTGTTGGGACTGGATGTCCTGGGCAACCCCTTTGGCTTAATCAGAGGCCTTTCGGAAGGTGTGGAGGCCCTTTTCTACGAGCCCTTCCAGGTACGGCGCCGGAGCATCGTGGAGTGATGGTTGGCAGCAGCAAGCCTTGCAACCTGGTTGTCTGGGGAGCTGCCTTCCCACCCCACCAAATCCTCCTGCCCAAATCCATTTTTAAGAGCACCATATTTCGAATGAATAAACTGAAGATGAATAAACCCTGGCGGAGGGGGATATCCGTGGAATCTCGGCTTCTGCTGCCAGTCATGCGACAAGAGTCAGGATGTGGAGTCAACCCGAAGGCTGCCTTCCTCCTCTGGCTTTTCCATGGGTGCTCCAGCGAGGAGCCTGGCTGGCAGCCATGGAGCCTTTAGTAGCTTATTCCAAGGGCTCAGCTGCCGCCTGAGCCGCCCACAGCCACGATCGGCAAGGGCAGGGGGCTGGGTGCCCACCGAGCGCTTAGCTTCGCTCTCACAATCCGCTTCTCTGCAGGGGGCTGTCCAGGGACCCGAAGAGTTTGCCGAGGGGTTTGTGATTGGCGTAAAGAGTCTTCTTGGCCACACGGTCGGTAGGTGGGGGCCCTTCGGTGGGTGGAGAAGCTTCCTGGAGCTGCGTCCCTGAACTCCCCTTGGCTCGCAGGTGGCGCAGCAGGCGTGGTGTCCCGCATCACAGGCTCCGTGGGGAAAGGCCTGGCTGCCATCACCATGGACAAGGAGTTCCAGCAGAAGAGGCGGGAGGAGATGGGGCGCCAGCCAAAGGACTTTGGGGACAGCCTCACCAAAGGCGGAAAGGGCTTCCTGAGGGTAGGCTGCTTTTTTGGGCACTCCGTGGAATTCTGGGTCCCCCGCCCCTTCTGTATTAAATTAACTCCCACCTTCAATCTGTGCTGCCTTTGTTGTGCTTTGGGTCTGTTTCATTCTCTCCTTGCTGGTGAGAGAGAGAGAGAAAAGGCAGCCTACCGAAACAACAGACATAGAACCATTAATTACATGCAGTAACATTGTGTTTTGATATCATTTTCAAGCGTTAGGTGTTTCCTAGGCATTTTGGAGACAGGACGTACCCTGCCACTCGGTGTCCTTTGTGCCTGCGTGGGTGAGGGTGGCGGGAGAAGGAGGGGAAGGTGCTTCTTCAGAGAGCAAGCTGGGGGGGATCCCTGTGCAGCCACCGCCTTCAGGGGGCCAAGAGCCTCCCTTTCAGGAGCAGCAGGCGTGATGTAGAATGCCATTAGGATTTTTGACATTACGGCACTGGCACCTTTTTCTCGGGGCCGGAGTTTTCAAAACATGTCAGAGACATGAAGCTGAGTTGGAATTCCTAGGGCTTATTTGGCTTCTTCTGCCCAGCCAGCCAGTGGCCCAGAAGACCTCCTGGCACCAGAACCTGGTACAGGTTGCAGCCAGTTCTTGAAAGTCTGGATAATCTTCTGCCACGCTGGGCTCTGGTGCATCTGCCCTCTGGGGCTTAGGCCGATTCTAGCCAGGTCAGCTGGATTCTTGCTGAGGATTTCCTAGAATTGACACCCAACCTTCTCCTAGCTAATATGACAAGTTAGTTTCCCAAATTACTTTTCTTCATGAAAAGTGGATTATAATCTTGTTTTTTACAGACTGGGGTGTGAGTCTTGGCAGGCTTTACTATCAGAATTTCTGCTTTTGATGAATTGCCTTCAGATGAAAATTTGAGTAGGCTGAACCTGCTTTAGCCTTGAACTCAAAAATTTCCTCCAAGTGGAGGGTTGGGGTGAAATGAATGAGAAACTTGGCCATTCCAACCTGCAACTCCGTCTCCCCCACTCCCCCTGCTTTCTTTTAGGGAGTTGTTGGTGGAGTAACTGGGATAGTCACAAAACCTGTAGAAGGTAAGAGAACTGGAGTCAAGCTGATTGTCATGGAATGAAATTAAATCACTTTGAATTTAGTGGCACTGTCTGCAGTCAGAAGATGCCACCCTGTGTTTCTCACCTTGATCCTGAAAGGTGCCAAGAAGGAGGGTGCAGCTGGCTTCTTCAAGGGCATCGGGAAGGGACTGGTGGGAGTGGTAGCCCGCCCAACCGGGGGCATCATTGACATGGCCAGCAGCACATTTCAAGGGATCCAGAGGTGAGCCCAGCCGCCACCTGGGGGCTACTTCCCAGGCCTCTCTTTTCAGAAGGAGACCGAGGTAGCCTTGCATGTGAGAACTGGACTTGGGTGAGAAGGAGAACATGGGCGCACACATGAGAGCCCCAAGTTGTCTTCTTGGTTGGGCCTTTCGGTGTAGAGCAGCAGGCTGCCTTCTGCTAGCTGCTGCTCCCTGGAAGTGTTTCTGGAATGGGCTGTAGAAGCATCCAAGGGATCTTTCCAGAAGGCCCCCTTCCCCCCCCCACTAGAAAGGACCTCTCTCTTCGTAGGGTGGCTGAGTCTACCGAAGAAGTCTCCAGCCTGCGGCCTCCTCGCCTCATTCGCGAAGACGGGATCATTCGGCCCTACGACCGAGGCGAGGCCGACGGTTGTGACTTGTTTGAGGTACAGCGTTCAAATGTAGCTGCCTAGATGTGCCTCTGTGTGTGTGTGTGTGTGTGTGTGTGTGTGTGTGTGTGTGTGTGTCTATGCGCATGAAGGGGTAAGTGCGAGCGGCTTCTGTTGCTTTTGTGGACATTGACTGTGGGCAGCCCTGGCTGAACTTGTTCCTTTCCCCTCTTGTGCGATCTTTGAACTGCATCCCACACCCCTTTCTAATGTTCTTCTTCTTTCTCCCTTTCTCCTTCCATGCATGCCCAATCCTGGCTGGACCAACGGAAACACCTGTTATGCTTCTCTTTTCCTGATTAACTTAACCATCTTTACCTGCCTTGGTTTGATTTAAACGCGAAAGACTTAATTCCGGAGACATTCACTGGCTGGGCATTGTTTCCTTGAGCCTTTGCAGATTGTTCATACTAACTTTTGATAGTCTCCATTTCGAAAGGGGGGGCAAATATTTCTTAATGCTAAGAGTAGTGAGCTGCTAGGAAAGGGAGCTCTGGGCAGGGAGCAGCTGGAGAGCGAGGTAGGAAAGGAGGCCAGGAGAGAAAGGGCTCCCCTCCTTCCTCAAGGTTTGTAACTGAGGCCAAAGACGTTTCTGTGAGAGTCATTGCAGAGCATCGGGGTCTCTGGCTGAGGGTCTTGTAATAAAACCGCTGCATGGCCTGAGCCTCTCTTCCACACAGGCTTCCCCAGGCAGGTGACAAAATGCGCCACCCCCCTGAGGCCAATTCCGCTTTTGGCCTACTTGTGCACAAGGTCACAATAGAAGCGCAGAAAAGGCAGCGCAGATGCCATGATGTTCTGATCCAAGTTTTGTCCTTTCACCATCAAGATGGACAGAAGCAGGCATCTGTGGGTGGACATTTTGGGGCCTTCCTGGGGACCCTAAACTTGTGTGACTTGTAGTAGTTTCATAATCCATCTTCCATCAAAATCTGACTGGAACATCGACTAGAATGTTTAGAAGGGAATCTGACCATTTCAAACTCCCATTAAACAGCCAGAAGTCCCTTGGTGGACAGGGACTGTCCTAAGGGTCCTTCCAGGTCAGTCAGTTGATTCTCTTCAAACAGTAACACCTGTGCCTTGAGGCTGAAAAGGAAGGACGTATTGGTAAATTCATGTATTTATTTTAACATTTTTAGAAAGGTATATATTTCCTTTCAATGCACAGTTGTGCTACATTGATTTAAAGGTGACAAACTATGTTGGGAGACATTTTGGGGGATAATGAAACAATGGACACGCACCTTCCCCCCCCAAATACGTGCTAAATCCGGTTCATACTGGGAGCAAGGGTTACCACTCTTCGGGGCAACCCCAGCTGTCCACACAGAGGAGCAGAGAGAGAACAATGCACCCCTACCGCCCCTCTTGTGTGGGGTTGTTTTTCCTCTCTTGTCTTTCTCAACAATGCTTTTCTCCCCCTCCCTCAAGTAAAGCGAGTTCTTGGTAATATTTCCCACTTTATATTGGTGTTCAGTTTGTAATGTTGCAGAAATGTGTACATAATGCTATTGAACTGGTGAATTAAAAATTTGTTTTTCGTACCTAAACTTGTGAGAACCTTTTTTTTTTTTTTAGAAGGTGGGTGACAGTCGTGTCCTTTCCCTGAGAATTGGGCCCATTTCTGCAGCCGCCTTTCAGATAGAGAGCTTCAGCTCCTCTTTTCCCCAGCCAAGACAGCCAGTGAGGAAGGGCTCATGGTCCTAAACATCTGGATGGGAACTTCATTGCCACTGCCAGCCGCAGAGGGAAGGGGGCCCCCATTGGACTTTCACCTCCTGTGTCCCCCCAGTGCCATCTTTGAACTTCATGGGAGGTTTTTGTTCTCCCCTCGTCAGCCCACGTGGCTGCTCCCTTCCCCCTGCCCTGCCCTGCTCTCCCTGCTGGCTCAGGGCCAAAGGCCTCCAGGGCGTCTCAGTTGAGGCTCCCCTTCTTCGCTCTGTCTCTGCTGCACCTCAGGTGGGGCTTCGGGAGGGAGGTCAGTCCGGGATAAGCCAGCCGTGCCCCCCCCCTGCCCCCGCCCATCAGAGTTTCTGATCTAATCCAAAGCACTTTGACTTCCTCTCCAGAACTCCCACATCAAGAAGCTGGAGGCCGAGAGTTTCCAGCACTACTGTCCTGTCCCAGGAAGGGCAAAGGCCTACTTTGTGGTCACCAGCAGGTATGGCCAGGCCAGCAAATCGGAAGGAGTTTCTTCCCCCTCACTTATCCTGGAATTTAACAATCTGGGGCGCCTAATTCTTAAAAAATGCTGTCCCAACACATTCTCTCACCATTGCCTAATTGAAGGAGATGGCAGATGTTTTGGCTTTGCAAGCGGTTGAGTCGGCTGAGTAGGCCTCAATGGAAGCTTATGCTGATAGTAGTGGAAGGATGCCTGGAAATCCTTGTAAAGTGGGATTGTGCTTTGCAGTTAAGCCGAGCCTCTCCACAAGTAGAATTGGGGCTTTCTTGGGGGGGGGGGGGGGAGTGTTTCTACTTTTATTCTTTAGTAGGACAGAAATTGTTTCATTCAAGTTAAAGTGCCTTGGTCTAGGCCCCATTGTGGATTGTTTCTTCGGAAAGGGAAGTCCTAAAATACCTCTCGGTCACTCTAGGAGGGTCATCTTAATGAAAGAAGTGGAGATCCTAGGTCACATGATCACAGACTGGGATTACTTATATGAAGATTTTACACAACGCCCCCGGACGGATGAGAACCTGCTGCAACTCTTCGTTAAGGTAAGAGAGTCTGATCTCAGCACAATAAGTTTGACCAATGCATAACAGCCCTTAACGGCCCGGAACTCTTGTTAATCGGCAAGCAAGCTTGCTAGAGCAACACGAACCCAGAACCAAAACCTCTCACTGTGTTTGAAGGATATACTTTAATTTATCCTTGCAATGTGGATTTTGTTAGTTGAATGGTTGCCTAATGCTGCACCTCCTTTTGTGAGATAAGTAATAATTTTACTCCTGGAAATAATAAGGCAAGGAGTTCACAATCTGACCTTGTTCTCAAAGAGAGACCAAAGTCTGTCCTGCTCTCTCATCTTCATCACTGGAAGGCATTGCTGGAAAAACATGGTCCTTTAGGCCCTAATAAGCATCTTCAAACTATGAGGAGACTCTCAGGGCAAAAACAACAGAGGTGTTAGCGGTGGATGTGAAGGTGTTCCCAGGTGAAATCAGGCCAACGCAGAAATCCGTCTGGTTCATTTTCTGATACGTAGTTGAATATTTTGAGTGTTTTGTGCTATTTCTAACAGGACAAAGGGATACTGCCATTCCCCAAAAAGGAGAGTTCGGGACAAGAATTAATAAAGAAAATCCGACTGCAGGACGCGGCTGCCGCAAAGGTATGGCTCCCCTGAAGCATTCAGCCGAGGCATAAGCTTGGCGCTGACTGTCCTGGCAACGCCGGGTCTTTGAAAAGTTATTTCACAACTTTTCTGAGCCGCGTTTGGTCTGCAGTCTTTCTAGGGCCATTCCCAGGGGAATCATTTTTTCTACCCTCCAGACTGAAGATTAGTCCTTGTTTAATTACCCCGGTTGTGCCAACTCTTGGCTGCAGGGGTCCGTGGGTAGCACAGAGCCGCGTTTCCCCATCTTGGCCGGGAAAGGCCCCTCCTTTTTTCAGGGCAGGGTTCTGACCGCTCCGTTCTGCCGCTTTGCAGAGAATGTGCCAAGCCATCGATGTGGCTGGAGCCAGCCGGCACCAGCAGACCCTGGTGAAGCAAGCCTCCCTGAAAAGAAGCACTTCCAGGACGTGACCGGGACACGGGAGTGGGTGGGTGGGGGTGGGGGTCCGCTCAGCCCCTCCTCCCTCAGGAAATGCCCTCCCCTGGGGGAACAATCAGGGCGGGGCCTCCGCTTCTCTCTCTCTCGATTTCAGCCGGTTGTGGGCTTTTAGAAACCTTGGCAATCAAGACCCCAAAGAAGAAACCCCGAGATTCCTCCTGCTTTAAACCCCCCACCCACCCACCCCGTCTAATGAATCAAATCAAAATCCATTTCTGCTCCCTTGGACAGTATACGCTGAAAAATACCTAGGCTTAAAAGAAGGAACCGACTCCGGGTCCCGGCTCAGTGCGTCTCGCACCACCAAGCGCAGAGGTTGAAAGTCCACCGCCCTCCATTCCGACTGACTCGGAACTTCCTTGTCTCTCCTCCAGTGAATTTTACGTTGGGGTTCAGGGACACCAGGTGCTCTCCAGGGATCAGGCCCTGGCTGGCTCAACCCCTCCATCTGTACTCCAGCAGCTGGACTCTTCCTGCCAAAGTCCTCTTTGGAGGCAACATAGTAAATCCTATGGGCTGCCACGCCGGCATTTCTGCTCAACATTCAGTATTTCCTCGGCCCAATTATTGGTTTTGGGGGAATGCTCTCTTTTTGCACACTTGTTTTAGGTAGCAACATGCTAGTATTAACATCAACTGGTTAATGATATCATTAGCTCAGCACATTATTATAGTGTCAGCACATCCAATTTATACCCCAGAATAATCCTTCAGTGCCAAAGAGTTTGCAATGAAGAAGATACAGGTTAATATGCCAGCAGTTACAGTCAGATTACGGTAGAGTCCCTGCCTCAAGCAAAAACACAATAGCACAAACTGTTCTTTACAAAATAAAATACCTAAATAAGATTAGGCTCTAATTTAGAACCGTAAATGAGGCAGAAACTGCTATGGTTAGGTCAGAGTTAGCAGGGAGACATCTTCAAACTTAACTAGTTCACTCAGGGAGTTTGGCGGTTGGTCACATAATGTACTATTTGCTGTGTTTACTTTTGTTACGCATATTATATACTGCCAATTAAAAATATTTTATATGCAACTCTTTCTGTGATACCATCAAAGGGCATTAATTGTGCTGCACAGTTCACTCCACCTGCAAAGGGACACGTGGCTGAGTCATCAATCAGACCCTTGGAAGTCGGGTTTGATTGGCTTTCCACAAGAGGGTAGCATTTCCTTGTTTTCACAGCTGATACTTCAGCCTTTCCGCTCTATGCTAAGAACAAGTTGCACAAAGCCACAAGGCCTGTGTGTAGTAGTTACAAAACTCCACTTCTTGTGATTGCACATGGATGTACCTGCGTCTGGGACTGGTCTAAAGATGGGAAGGCCTGAGAAAAAACGAGGAAAAACTGGGGGGGAAACAGGCTCCCCCTTCCATTTTCCAAACAGCTTTGGAAAAAAAAGAAAAAAAAACTTGTTTTTCTTCCAATTTTTCCTGTTTTTTTCCCTAGGCTTTCTCCAGAAGAGCAGTTGATGACTTTATGGCACACGTAGCACCGATATGTCAGAATTTTTTGGTTTTATTCTTATACTTTTGTTTACAAATTTAAAAGCTGAAAAATAATGCATGGTGCATTATTGAATGAAACTTAGAAGCTGTACAAAAATTTTGAAGGAAGGAATGGAAAAGTCATTGGGGTAATGGAGATAGATTTCACTTTTATAAAATAAAACTCCTCTGTTGAAACTGATCAGGGATAAAATGATAGAATTTGTAAACCTGGCAAGCCAATGAAAAGTAAATAAATCCTGGCAACTATTTTGACTTGTAACTCACTTGAGAAATAATTTGAGAGGGACGGGCCCATAATAGCTGTTAGCCATGCTCGTGGGCTAAATTGCACGGTCTGAATGGCAGCTGTTCTCCACAGTTAAAAGAAGAGCCCAGCTCTGAGAGCTCCCGGGGGCGCCTCATGAAAGACTGACGTGGATCAAGTCCGAGGCACTGGCTGCTGTTTGAGGAACAGGTTCCTTGAATCCACATGTCCACAGCTGTCCTCACCCCAGAAGGCTGAAGAAACCGGGTGGCCCCATTTGAGACACCTGAGCAGTTGTACATTTGGCCCCGGACAAGGAGTCCCTGTGCAGTTTGCAAGCGGCATTGGGATGCTTGGTGTGACTGCACTAATTTCTGATGAAACTTTTCCTTCATGGAAAATCTTCTTGAAGACCTTTTCACATCTAAAATGTTCATAAATATTCAGAGGAAGTGGCATGAGACCACGGGGTCTCGAAAAACGAGTCTGAATGCTGGTGCAGCAGCCTGGAGACCTTCCGTGCATTTTCATCAGGTGCAGAAATAGATTTTTACTTCATATGAAATGCAAAGTACCAGAAAACCACTTAGGCAGGATTTGGTATGTTTGCATTGCCATGTAGCCTGAGCGCACTGCCGGGGGGGGGGGGGGGGGGGGGGGGAAGGGGCAGAAGGAAGCCGAGGACAATTACCTGGGTCAGTCTGTTAAGAGAGAGGCAACCTCTGACTGGATACAGCCCCGATGGGCTTCTCAGTAATCAGCGTATTGGTCTTTGAACTGCCCCAAGATGCTTCAGCACCCCGTGTTTTCTTCGGTGGGGGAGACGCGGGAAACAGGTCAGGCAGCTGAATATTCATCATGCCAACTCTTCTTCAGAAGAAGGTATGCCTTTCCAAGGTGTGCAGGTGGAGGCCGTAAGGTAATTAGTTGCCTAATTTATTATGCATGCTTTTTGGCATCCAGGAGGTGAGTTGGATCCTCAAGGTGGAGTCTTCCAGGTCGCTGCATTTTGACTGAATAGAAAGATGGTGGTGATCCAGTCGGGAGGGAGTTTCATAACTAAAGTTGTGCTGGCTGCAGTCGCATGCCTGCATTTTCACAAGAGTTCTGGACTGGAAATACATTTTAAAAAGTTTTTGGCCCCGTCATTGTTTAAAATCCAGGAATAGAACTCATTTTGTAAGTTCAACATCAAGATTTTTTACATCCTTTCCTGAAGAAATTTATGAACAATAATAACGTTACGTTTATAGCTGTATTTTGTCATGCCTCCCACCAATCAATTCCTAGCATAATTTCTTCAGAGGTTCCCTACAAACCTCCCAGACAGAAATAATTTGGG
>BLBF01000068.1:875055-919133 GCA_015471245.1 Laticauda colubrina
CCCAAATTATTTCTGTCTGGGAGGTTTGTAGGGAACCTCTGAAGAAAAGGATGTAAAAAATCTTGATGTTGAACTTACAAAATGATTTCTATTCCTGGATTTTAAACAATGACGGGGCCAAAAACTTTTTAAAATGTATTTCCAGTCCAGAACTCTTGTGAAAATGCAGGCATGCGACTGCAGCCAGCACAACTGTCATAATTGCAAGGAGAAAGAAGAGCGCCCGGCTGCCTAGCCCTGCCTTGGTCTGCTGGAACACCCAGGTTTTAATGATGGCCTCCTATAGTGGCCTTTCCACCTGTGACACCTTGATATCCATCTTAATTTGGGGATTCTTCTCAATGAGACAGTGATGAAAGATCACCTCCCCAGTGCCAGCGAGTGATCAGTGGCAGCTGGTGCTCGGTGCCATTGTTTACTGCACCAACTGGAGGCTCCGGGCAGATCCGGGAGCGCAGGAGCCTCCTGTGGGCCCTACGTGGCTTTGATCTCCTCCTGCCTCCAAGGCAATACATTTTTATTAGTCCCTTTTGGTGACCCCCAAAAAGATCAGTCATGTTCCCAGAATGCAGATGGCAGATGCTTGTCCCTGCAGTTCGAGACGATTGGGCTGGAGTGGTTATGATGGGAAAGGCGGAGTTGGACTCCTAATTTTTATGTATTTATTTATAGGTCCTTCTTTTCCTTTGTTTTGTGGGCCAAACCTCGAAATCCGTCCAGGTGCTTCAGCAATTAAGTCCTGCCTTCCCAGAGACCCCTTCCATGACCATTGAAGCAGATGGTGCTTTTCCTGGGCCAGTTTGCAAGCTGAAAGGCTGGGATCCAGATTTCTTCTCTCTTTCGGTCTTCTCCCTAGGCCAGCACCATTTGGTCCTTTTCTTTTCTTTTTTGACACTTCCTGTTCTGAGCACGGGTGGCTTTGTGTAAAAGTAAATCATTTGCAAGCTGTAATTTTTCAAATGTGTCAAACGAAATTCCGGGCAAGTCTCTTTTCTTTTGTTGAGAAGGCAAGAGGTGGAGAGTAATATTTAGCTAAAAGTCCCTCTTTTGTTGAAAAGGGCCGTTTTAACTTCACCAAACTTGCTATTAATACGTTGCATCTGCCCTAATGTTTGGCCTGCCAGCCTTTTTCTTAAATTTGCAGTGTTGGAAGTGACTTCTGAGGCATGTTGTATCCTTGCCTGCTGGCAGCGCAAGTAAATCTTTCTAGTTTGGGACTTTGTGCAGCTGTTGGGAGAGAGGAATGCCCAATGTAAGCCCTCTGAGCTGAAGGAACAGTTCAGTTAAGCTTCTTATGTGAATTTCTTCCCTAGAAGAAAGGCTCCTTTCTGGGTACTTATTTTTAAATTTCTCCTCCATACAGAGAATTGCCTGGGAAATGTGATGGGTTGGCAGTTTCAGGGCTGCGAGCTGTCCATTAATCCAGAGAAGAGAGTTGAATAAACTGCAGATCCCCTTTGAAGTCAGTTGTCTCCTCCAGACCTGGGGGTTCAGCTGGAAACAGGGCCACCTCTGCCTCCTTCCTCCTGCCCTGGGTGAGCAAATGGAGGTCTCTAGCCTTTGCTGGTGGAGAGCAGAAGGTGGAGGGATCAGCGCTTGAGCTAAAGGGGAGGGCTGGGCTTTTCCCGGAATGTACCTTTCAATGGTTTCCCTTTTAGAAGGCCTGACCCATGGCGGTCTTTAGGGAAATCTTGCCTGGCCATCTTTTTTTACAGTAATTTCTCAACAAAGGGCACAGAATTCAGCACGGAAAGCAAAACCTTCATATCCTCTAAAGTTCTGAGACGAAACTCCTTTGCCTGTTTAAACAAAGAAAAGATTTTTTGGGGGGGAAACTTAAGATAATGTGACAACTGCTTAAAAGAGAGTCAGATGTAAATAACCTTAAAATGGAATCTGGTGGGTAAACAGTACGTGATCTTTAAGCACAGCGTCCAACTTCAAAATATGCTGCAAAAGTTTTTCCCCTCAACACCAGCATCAGCATTTCCGAGCGCCCCTGGCTCTGCCTTCAGCTAGAGATTATTCACTTACTGACATTTATCCTACAAGTGATTCAAACCTGTCATCAATCCAAAGTTGCTCCCAAACTGTGAAGTGAGCAAAGGAAGCTGAGCTTTGTGGATGAGGATGAAAATGGGGGCCGCTCAGCCATGGTGGAGAAAATCGGGTTCCAATCCCCTCGGAAGGGGCCTTGTAGTCACGGAGTTTATTCCGTGTTTCAAATGAAGTTGGGCCCTTGGAAGGACACGCACCGTGGGTCGTCCATTGGCAATGGACAGAAGAGTAGCTGCTGGAAGGCCCCAAAGTCAGTGGCTCTCTTGCTTGGGACAGGGCTTCCTAATCAGGGCACCTTTGAGACGTGTCAGCTTCAACTCCCGGAAAATGGAAAAGTTGAGCTCTGGGGCTGTGGTGATGGAGAACCTGGTGCCCCAAGACTGATGGAAATATTTGGGGCTGGGGCTGCATCAAACAGGGCTGCAATTCTGCTACAGTGGTGACTTTTCCAGACCAACTAGCTAAAAGCCCTTATGCAAAGAAGCAGCTTAATGATTCTGTAGGGCAAAGGCTTCTCCTCCTCTTTGCTTCTTCTCACAATTCCTACTCAAGGCCCACATAAGGACAGTTAAAGCCTCTTCGCAGTGACGGAGTGTGCAGAGGCCTTTGGCACCAGCTCCAGCTATCTGGGACAACACCAAAGCATGCTGGGTTGGAGTGGAACCGCCTGGACCCACAAATGGCAGGAAATGAATGTTGTGAATGACAGTGGAATTAGGAGTCGGTCAGGAGACCGTCATTAGCTCTCATTAGCTGAGGGTCAGTAGTCTTTCATCAGCAAAGACTGGCCCTGAGAAACCCTTCCTAGGATGGTCACGTGTGATCGACACACACTTTCGAACAGGAACAGGGACCAGGTTATTTCTGTTTGAACTTGGTTTCACCTTCATCCTTCGCTCAGGCGCTGCTTGCCCTTGTGGAAGCCACTCTGCCATGGCCGGAAGGGACAAAGTCCTCCGGTCGGCAGATGGCCTTGTGGTTGCTCTTTCCAACCTGCCTCAGCTGACCATCTCATCCCAGTAGGACCAGCTGTTCCACTCACTTTGGGGCCTCAACACCTGATTGCTTCTTCTTCTTTTTCTTGTGGCCAGACATAAACCCTTGTTTTTCCGAGCGGGCCTATGGTTTCATCCACCTGTGCTTGCCTCAAGCAACGTATAATCTCATGCCAGGTTTCCTTCACTTTAGGTAGCTATAATTGCATCAGGGTTTGCAACCTGTTGACAGAGGAGCTGAACAGGTGTTTCTTAGGTGTCTCAGGACCGTTCCTCTGTGTGAAGAGAGGAAGCCAACATCCATCTCTGCAGACCTTTCTAAACCACTATAGCTGGAAGGAGTTGTCAAAACAGATCTTTGTTTCACACATAAGGGGAGGTGAAGCTGCGATCGATTAGAATGTCCCCACTGCCGCTTGCTGTTTAAAATCACCATTTATGGGTGATGTTGGGTTGGCTGTATCTGTGTTAGGCACCGAGCAGCCCCAGTCACAGCTGTGAACATCAGGAAGTAATGAAGGATAGTTCTTCGGGGGTATCCTAACTTCTCTGGTTTCATGCCAAAAAGCCAGTTCGGCCTTGTTGCTTTTAATAAACCTCTGAAGAAATATTTCTGTTCTAGAAAATTAGAGTGTTTGGATTCAAGCTTTACCTCTCTGTTAGGAAAAGTTGTTGCACTGCTCTCCCTCCAGAATATCTGTACCAAAGGAGACCAAAAAAGGGGGGGAAGAAACACTATTTGGGGAACCAGCTTGCAAGAAGGAAACTCAGGGAAGTCAAAAAGTAAACGCTCTTGTTTTGGTGAAAACATTTTCTGGGCTGACCAGCCCTTCCTTCCGGTTCCCCTTTTGTCAGATTTGCAGACAAGTGGACAATGAGGGGTCCTTGGTGATCTCTGAGCTTGGTTGCTTCCTTGCAGATGTTTTCCTGCCAATGAAGGGTAAAGTCCCTTTTAATTTACCCACATTGCAGTAACCCCGTGTAGCTGTGCTGTACCCCGAAGGAGGGGAGGTGCTCATTTGGGTTTCCAGACCAACAAAGGCCAAGGGAGTGTGAACAGAATAACAGAGTGGGAAGGGACCTTGGAGATCTTCTAGTCCACCCCACTGCTCAAGCAGGACAGCCTCCATCATTTCAGACAAGTGGCTGTCCAGTTTCTTCTTCAAAGCCTCCAGTGGTGGAGCATCTGTAACTTCTGGAGGCAAGCCGTTCCACTGATGAATTGTTCTCAGGAAATGTCTCCTTGGTTCTCTCCTTTTGTTTCCATCCATTGCTTCTTCTCCTCCAGGGACTTTGACCCTCTCTTACCTGGGTCAGCCCTATTGGAACCCTGCTATCTTGCCACCCCTGGGTTGCCAGAGGGCAGAGTGACCCAGGGGTGAGAAGGCGGGGCACAGAAGAAATGCCCCACCCTGCTGGGGCGATTTCCCAGCGCCCGATCTGGATGGCTGGGCTTCCTAATTTCTGGAGCCCTTGAGCTGAGGGTGGCAAGCAGTGAAAAGATCCTCAGCAAAGCAGGCAGGAGGCTCCAAAGCAAAATGATAAAGCTGAGTAATTTCATTAAGAACAGTTGTATTTACTGTGGAGCCACAGATGGTGCCGTTTAGCTTATGGCCAATTTGTTAAGTTAAAAGGAATATAAAGAAAGGCAGGAAAGTATTCCAAGTGAGAGGTGGTTAAAAATTTAAATGGGGACTAGAAGAATGATCATTCATCCAAATTTGGTGAGGAGTAGCCTGCACAACTGGAGGGATGTTTATACCGGAGCCCTTGGAGGTGCCCAGCCTCCTTCGGATCCAGGAGGGAATCACCATGTCTCATCTGTCTGTCTGCTTTTAAAAAGGGCAAATCCTGCAGACTGTTCTGCTCTGCTGGGCTGCTTTAGTCACTTGGCCTTGGATGACGAGCAGGAAGAAACAAATTAGATCTAAACGTTGTTTTCCAGAGGTTTTTGTTGTCACATAGGCATTACGTTTCTATTTCAGTGTGTGTTTTTTTAGCCTGGAAGCTCTTGGCCAACTCCCAGATCAGACAATATGGTTTTATCATCTTTAACAATGATGCAGCTCAAGCAATCATAAAATCATAATTCAATGTCCTGTAACCACTGCTGTAGGACATTTTGGGATGACAATAAATTATGCTGTGTATTGTCGGACGAAAGAGGTCTGGGATTCCACTGGAGGGCTTTGAAAGGCTGGATGAATCGAAGGGTTTCCTCTGGAGCTGAAGGAAGCTGGTCCAGATAAGGTCCAACCCGAAAGCTCCAAAGCTACTACATGGGGAAGATGAAGAACCTGCTCACTTTTCCCAAGGCAGGAGGCCAATATTTCAATGGGTAGAAGTTGCTCCTGCTTAAAATGTGCAGTGCGATTCAAGGTCACCCTGAAAACATCTTGGTAAATGCTCATACAATTCCTTTTCTGCTCTTTTATGCTAACCAACTCTAGTGTCTCATGCAGCACAAAAACACTTTCAGTCACCTGAACTCTTGTAAGAACTTGTGTTGGCCAAGTTGAGTTTGTCCTTGGTAGAAGACCTTTTCACAACGGATCCCTTTCACAGGTTTCCAACCTAGCCCCTGAATATTAATTCTAATTCTTCTTTTCCTTTGGCAAGAAGATTCCACCCACCCACCCCTCACAGTTTGATCTTTATAACAATCTTGGGAGGTAGACTGGGGTTAAAAGGGGGCAATTTAAGATCTTTCTTTCCCCAAGTCAAGTTCTGTTCAGCCAAATGCAGACAAAAATGCTTCTTCAATATTTTTCTCACAGCCAACACTGATAAGTCTGTTTGTAGATCCCCAGGGAAGGAATTCCAATGGTATCTATCAAAGAGAATATATAAATACTGATTTAAGACTTAAATTATTATTAGAATTCTCTGGCAGTTCATATGCCTCCTTCCAGAAATTTATTTCTTCTATTAAAGAGAGAGGAACCACCACTTAAAAAATGTATTATAGCGGAGGGTTTTTTGTTTCAACATGAATGTAGTTCACATCTAAGCCATTCTTCCTACTGTTGTATTCTATGCATATAATATGAAAATGGAGGATTTATTTATATTTTGGTTTTAACCGCAAAAAGGAGAAAGGCTGGTATTGGATTCGGTGGTGTGGGTAGAAAGACAATGGAGGGGAAAACTCCTTTAGGCCATAATGTGTAGTTAATATTTCAAATTAATTCAGTTGATTATGCATCAACCAATAGGTCAAACTCAGCTTTAGGTGCCATAATTTATGGTACAGCATTTTGCCTGAAGCAATATGAAAGCCCTGAAGCAACATGCTGAATTATTACACCAACACAATACAGAAAACTTCCTGGAAATGCAAGGTCAGTTTCCTGCCATTTCTTCCAAGTCCAAGAACCAATTGGGTGGACGTCCTTCCCTTGGATTAGCAGCAAATGAGGCTACCTGTGAAGGGATGAAATGGTGGAGCCTCACCCCTTGCGATGGGTAGAAGAGATGACAAAACAGGAAAGAGTTGATCCCCTGAGGCTGGAGAAGCAACTGAGGACCATAGAGAGATGGATTTCTCATTGCATGGAGGACCAATTCCTCCAGGACTACTAGAGACTCCATATTACCTCCAAGGGCTCTTGTAGCATCAGAACAAGAGTAGGAGAGAGCTTCCTTCCATTTCCTATTTGTGAGTACCTTCCCTGAAGGGATCTGCTAGCCAGCACAAAAAGCAAAATGCTGGCCTGAGATGCTCTGCAACCTATCCCGCAGAACGCTTCTTACGTCCTCTTGTGCTTAAAGCATGGCAAAAGAGACTGCTCAACACATGGAAGGAAAGCCCATCTAGGACTATCAGTCTTGAAGACTCCCTATTACACTTGAGTGAGGGGTAGCAGCAAGTCAAAGATCACTTGCAGGAGAAGAGCAGGAGGAGAACAAGTCGTCCCTCCCCAGAAGATAAACACCCCAGATCCATCCATCTGCCACGTGATTCAATGGAAGGTCAGGCCAAGGTGGGCCTTGGTGTGATCCCACTGACCTTCTCGTACATTCTTATGAATGTAATGAAGTCGCTCTCTTTATTGTTTTAGCTATTATAATAAATGATTATGAAATTATCTGAGCATTCTGAAGCATAACAAAAACATTGGCGTTAATAATAATAGAAAAAAATTGTATCTGTTACAGCAGCAGGGAAGGCTTTGAAACCTAACTTTGTACATGATTTGTGCAGAGAATGGAGATGCGTCTTTTTCATGTGCTTCTTGAAAATCCTGCATCTTCCCTGGTGGTATAATTCACTCTGTAATTGTGGGTCCTCCTCCCCCTTTCCTGTTACAAAACAGGAATACTTTATTGAAGAAATAATTCACTCCAGATTATCCTGCCTGCTGTACTAAAAATTTCAGTCCTTGTGATGTCAAATAACATCTAATCGCTGGCAAGAGTCTGTGATTTAGATGAGAATCCGGAGGCCTCTTGGGCTGTTAGTGCGTTACATACGTTATTAAGAAATAATAGGGGCAAATTCCAAAGACAGGACAGCCGACGTAACAAGGGGACATTGATTGTCAGGGAGAAAGAAATTACATTTTCCCCTCTTTTAGCTGCACAGCAGGTTCTCAGACCTGCCAGGCAAGCCTTCTGCACAAATTTAGGTGCGCAGGCCTGACAGATCTTCACATCTGGAAAACTAGATAATAACAACAATTCAATTCAAGTAGAAGGAATGAAAATTACATTTTCAGTCTTGATGCCAGCTAGAAGCTTTAGATGTTGAGACAGAATTTTGGCTTGGCATGAATTGACGATTTGAAAAGCAAAGGGGAAAGGCATTGGATGGATGGGTGGGTGGGTGGGTGGGTGGGTGGATGGAAACAGTAGGAAAACTCTTACATAAGTGATAGACACAGGTCTTCAACAAGGTTTTGAGGCTTGTGAGGCCATTGACAGATGCCACAAAAGCTGGTCTTGGAGAAAGATGCTGAACTAGCGCACTTGATGGTTACAGCATTTGCAAATTGTAAGTTCAACTCGGTGTGTTTTCTGTGAAGTTAGTTTCTTTGGAAGTTACTCTCAGGAAAATGTGTTTTGCAGCTTCCATTGATTTTGTTTGGTCTGGCCAGGTGTGTTTTAATGAAGATGCTGATGCATCGAAGGTGCATAAAATGCCACCAGAAAAGAAGTGACCCACTTCTTTGATAGATGACTCGCTCTAGTTTATTTTTCTCCTTACTTCACACACTTAAAAAAGAGAGGAGCGATGGGGCTGCTGGAAGCACTGGCTATCAGGCCAAGACAATAGCTTTGCCTTAACACCTATTGAGGTGCAGGCAAGGCTAAAAGAGGCAGGGACAAACACCTGGCTCTCCAGGTGTCTCTCAACCTCTCAAGTCCTGATCAATGTGTGAGAGGGTCTAGGAATTTGGGGGCTATGAGATCCCTGAACCCTCTTGTACACACTGGGGGGCGGTGGGCACTAAATCTGACAAAACTGAACACAATCCAGGGAGGCAACAAAGACTTTTGTGACATCTTGAAGTCTACTGTGGTACAAGTTTCCATCCTAAATTTGGCTTGAAGGTCCATGATCTACTCAGGGGTCTTTAGCACAGGGAAAGAGATTCTAGGTGATTCACAGGCAACTGATGCTCTTTAATTTTCTCTTAGTTCTGCATCACTGACCATATCAGTTACTGGGAAGATGATGAAGATCTTCTCTGCTTGTTTTCCTTCCTTATTTGATTCCTCCAGTCTCGCCTCTTGATGCAAAGCACCTTAGTTTTCTCTGGGAATCCTGAAGGCTATCAGAAATTCTAGGGAGATAGTCAAGGTAACCTTGAGCTTAGCACATCCCCAAGCTGTTCACCAATGTTGGTGTATGTGTGTGTGTACATTTTCAACTTCAAAATATCTCCAAGCTTTAGAGCACTAATTTGAAAGGAAGGCATCAGAACAGACAGCAGTTTGACTTGTATTGAAGAATAAAATTGTGGAATAAAACAAAGACTGTCAGGGCAGCATAAATTCCCCCCTCCTTCCTAAAACACCTTCCTTCCTTCATTTCCTTCCTTCCTTCCTTCCTTTTGAAAGAATATGGGAATTGTGCCCTCAGAAGTGAAAAGAACAAACATTGAGCTACCTCTCTATCCATTACTCAGTTGCATCTCACGTTAAGCATTTCCCAAACTCAACTTTCTGGAGTCTCGAAAGTCAGTTTTATTCTCCTTATTTAAAATGCAAGATTCCTATATGTAGCACTGGAATTCATGAATGTATTAATCCAAAACACTACCAGGCCCACCTTGCTGGGCTTAAGAAGCTTCAAAAATAGAGCAGGAACATGGGGGAAGGGGACTGAATAAAGACCCCAACTTTACTGGATTAAATCCCTACACCTTCTTCTTTCTGGTTTTGGTTATTCTATTTTGGCAGCTGAGGGAGAGGAGTGGTCTAGAAACACGAAATATAAATAGATAAAAGATTTCTCCCGGTTGGGACCTGGAAGCTATGTGGCAACCACCCCTATTTGTTTCGCTGGTTGTGAGTCTAAAGATGATCTGTCCTGTTGAGTTTTACGCAGGTCCAGGAACCGACTCCAAGCACTTATAAAACAATTAAGTTAGATTTTTTGGGTGGGGGAGGGAAGACCACTTGAAGGAATCCAATGGAGATTCATTGTTATACATACCTTAGTTACAAAGCTCTAATTTGGATCGCTCTTTGTCAGTGTTAACTTATAATGTTTGATGGTTATTTTTATTGCTCCTCCTGGACTGCTTTAAAAAAAATCACTGATGCTTTTGCTGCAGGTTAGTGATTCTGCCTGAAGGTCAATCATGCAGTTTGGAGAAAGACTTTAGGTGGAGAGATTTGCTTTTGGGCATCTCTCTTGCCTGCGTGGCATGGAGAGACCCAGACAGGGGACTGTTGCTCAAGAGGAAGCCAAGGCGCTTCCAGCCCTGCAGTTCTGAACAGTCTCCTAAACTATTCCCTGCTTCCTTGGGTTACAGGCCTTCGTCCATCCTCACCAAAAAGGCAAAAAGGGGTTTAGCCTCTTCTTCCTCTTTCGGCTTCTGGGTAAAATGGCAGCCATTTGGCTCTTGTCCCGACATACGACAAATTACGTCTCTGGAACTGAAAGAGATGCTCTGGTTGTGCGTGTTTCCAAAATAGCAAACTATTTTTCATGACCACAATGTGATCTGGAGTAAGTTGAAGCAGGTGCACAAACACAAAGGCGTCATCTGCAGAATAAGGATTCAGCATGTAGCCTCATCTTTCTCTGTGTTTTGAAGCATCCTGGAAGCACTAAAATTTCAACCAACCTTTCGAACCTAAGAACATTTCTACAGCCCCAGAATGGTCCAGGTGGGATAAGAATGAAAATCTTCATGATCTGCCTTATATTTCATTGCTGGAAAAAGGAACATATTAGTAACCATATAATTATGGGGGCTGATTTCTTTCCCTGTTCATCTCTTCCTTGTAAATTTGTTATTGATTATCCTGCACACCAGAAGTTTTATGTTGAAGGGCAATTTTGAAATTGGAAGGGATTTTTGCACTGAAAGCTATTGCCAACACCTGTCTCAGGTGAGTGGAGGAACCAGCATTAGCCATCACCTTTCCCAGAGGTGCTCACCTTGCCATATTGTGAGAGCAATTTCCACCAGGAACCCTGGTGTGGCTTGTGTGAAGATTGTGTGAAAAGTCAGATAAAATACTACATGCACAACTCAGCTTCCGGGGAGTTTGAGTTCCCTGGTTTTTTTTCCCCAATATTAACTCCCCTGCTGCCTTCTCCCCTCTTTCTTTTTAAGCTCAAGCAAGCTTCTGGGATAATAGCTGGCTCACAGTATCAAATTACCTCTAAAGTGAGCTGAATTGTGTGTAAATCCAATCCATTTGTTTCAATTGTCCCATTTGACTGCATTTTGTCTCCATTTTGAAATCAATCCATTGTCCTTCACTCCTGCTCATTTTGCTCCAATCCTTTTCAAAGGTTTGGCAGGATTGACCTCTATTGCCGTGTCCCTTGTGCAAGACCTCCAGCTGCAGTAGCTCCCCTTGAGAGGACGGAGACCCTCCTCCATTATTTCAGGACTTTGATGGGGAATCCATTTCTGGAGCCCAAGCACTCAAGACAACAGCCCAGCCTCATGCTCCTGCGGCAGGAGAGATCTGCTTGCTGCAGTTAGTGAGGGTGCCCAACTCTGGTGTGACTTTCTCACTCAAATTCCATCAGCCCCAACCCATATTGTGATCGGAAATTGCTGGTCTGCTCTGGTCAGTGTCTCCTCTCCTCTCCTCTCTTCCTAAGCTTGCTGGCAAGGATGTTGATTTGCAGAGCTGCCCACATGCATCCTTCCAAAGGCAGATCACACAACAGTTTCTGCTCCCAGTTGACCATGAGGTAGTTCACACCCAGCCTGGCCTAGCCTATCCTGCATTTCCCTTTATGACACACCTGTTGAACGTCATCATTTCAGGTGCTTCTCCAGAAGGTGTTCCTGGGCTGTGGAAGTTAATGGTCTCTCATCATTTCCATTTGGTTGATTGTGACTGGTGAAGGGGACACATGGGCCAAGGGAGCTACATTCAAGGGCAGTGGTAGATGAATAGGTAGACTTTCTCTTGAAAATCCAACAGGAAAGTCATCTTCTCCTAGGTAGTTGTTGCTGATATCAATGAGGATGGGGATTTGGGAGATTTAAATATTTAAGCAGCTCTCTGCAGTGCAGAAAATGTAAATAGCCCACAACTTGAGCTGAGAAATGGGGAAGGGGAAAATGTCCTCCCTTCTTCCTGCCTCCCATTCCATGAGTATATGAAACGCAAGTGGGGGTTAACCTAAGGCGAATAGCCACCATGCCCTACTCTCTGAGGTAACATCAGGAGGTCTTATTCTCCTGAACCTTAACAGCACATATGGGGTGCAATGCAAAGAGTTCCCATGGCTTCTGGTGGTCTTCTGGTAAGCCAGAAAGGTCAACTGCACAACCTCTGGTATAGAACTGCAAGGCACCACTACAAGACTGTGCTATGGATGGTTGGCAGCACCATGTTCTTCAGAAGGAAGGTTCATTTCCCCCTCCAGTCCAGAAGTCCAGAAAAATCAGATGATGGGACATGATTTCTGGTGAATGTTTCCATCTACTCCATCTCTGGGATCTTGGTGGACCCTTGGTAGAGGCAGGATGACAGGTGAGACTAAGATTAAGACTTTATTCAACAAGAGTTAAGTTGCCCTTGAAGTACTGATGGGAAGAAGCATGGATGGGATCATGCTCTTCTTTCCAGGAAGAACATTTATCAGCCAGAAGAAAAAACTGATTTCTCAGGTGGTCCTTAGAGCAACCGTGCTCCACGTTGCTGCCTTCTTTCCTCCAAACCAGATTGCCATAAGTGGAGACCCATTGAGTTCTCCAAGGTCATAAAGTCCTTTCACCTTGTCTCCGTGCTTTCAGGTTGAGTTGGGCCAAATGCCAAGTGCTGGAGAGAAAGAACACTTTGTGAAATGCCCTGACTGACAGTACCTGCGGCATCTCATCATCAGGATGACGCCAGATCAAAATGGAACCCGTCTGATCCAGCCAGGCAGCTTTACCTTCTGCAAACGCTTGGTGTCTGGGCTTTGATTCATCACCTCCAATAGGCAGTCGGGTCTCCATGGAGTAGAAGCTTGCAAAAGGGGCACTGAGCGTACGAGGAGGCCTGTGTGGTGTCTGTCAAAGCCGCTGAGACCGTCCGGCCATGTTCACTTGATAAATGCACCTGCTTAGTGATGCTTAGCGGAGAGGATTTGGTGCTCAGAAATTCAGGCCACATGTTTGGCTCCCCTGTCCAGACGGCCTGCCTCCTCCTCCTCCCTGGTCTGTCCTTGTCTCTCCAACTTACCTCATCCTCTCAGAGAAGGGCTCTTATCACAACGTGTGAGCAGCATCTGTAAATTGGATTCAAGAGCTCTCTTGCCTTCACCACGGATGACCTCAAGCCCGGTCATCCTTCCCTTGGAGTTCACCCAATGCACACATTTTATTTTACTCTTTGGGGAGGGGAGGAAACAAGATTTTCAGAACTGTAGCTTGTTTCTCAGAGATGGGGACTTGGGGGGGGGGGGTGGCCTTGGGGGGGGGGGGGAGGCTTGAAAAACATTTAAGAAGCATCCTTTTTATTTTTGCAGAGATCCATAAACCTCCTTTTGCTCTCAATATTGTGGACTGAGCTTTTATTGTGTATGTGTTTTGCAATTGTTTTTCCCCCAGTTGCTCATGAATATTGAGCAGCTCCTATTCAAAGAGATATTTATTTGTTTGTTTAGAAAATGTTCATGGGTGCCCATCTATGTGGCTCACAACAATATTCAATTAAAAACAAAACTCAGAGGACCAACTGAACCTGATGCAGCCGAAGCAACAATGCTACGAAATCCCGCTGACTCCACACCCATTCTTGCTTTTGCTAAAGGCTAGTTCTCTGCCTCTGTTCCAGTGCTGGTTGCTGGAAGTGCCAATGGTGCCCACTAAAGATGCAGGAGGCAATGCATCAGGTAGTGCCAAAGCCCCTTTTCCTCACAGAGCTCCCCTTTGAGATCTGTTGCGGTCCACATTCTGCAGGCAGGCAGTAGAAACAAGCAAGACATCTTGGTCTCTGGACATGCTCTTCCCCCAACTTCCATGGCGGCATCCCACACATTTTGTAAGAGCAGCCTGGAAGCATGAATTCTGCTAAGGATCTGGAATGGGGATGGGGTCGCTTTGCCTTGAACCCTGGAGGATAATCCAGAGTTTCTGACCGAACAGCTTCCAGGTTTACCTTTGAGCCAGAGGTCAGCAGTTTCCTCCCCCTGCAGTAGCCATAAAGGATCTCTCCGGCCCAACTAGGTTCCTCTGGCAGGACACTGGAGGTCTTCAGAGTTGCAACACATGTGACCTCAGGCATAGTGTGATGTTCAAAATAAAGTGCCTCTCACCCACCCCCTTGACTGATGTCAGACCCACCTCAATCTTGCTGCCTTTTAAACAAAGTTCTGATCACGTTGTTCAAGCTGCAGATCTATTTCTAGGTGTTTTCCCAGCTTCTGGCTTAGTCACTTTTCCAGTTTTGTTCCTGTGTGCAAATCTAGCACCCCACAGTCAGTAAATTGGACTCTGGAGGCTCTGTTGCTAACTAAGCAGTTTTGTCTGCTCTCCCTCCACTGGGCTGTGGGGACCTTGACCCGAGCCCTGGAAATAGACTGCTCCAGAAAAGTCCCCTCTGGAGCCCCTCCAAACCTTACAAGGCTTGAAGAGTTTGAAGCACACTTTTGCAAAACTTCCTGGCTGCTTATTTAGGTACCTGAACTCGTAGACCTTTCTGGGATCATTTGATGCCTCCAGTCTAGCACCATCCCTCAGTTGCTGCCTGTGCCTCCTCTTTCACAAGGTGCCAAGAGCAGCAACTTGCTCACACCTTTGATATGTGAGTCATCACAATGCCTTCTGCCCGTGTGATGCTTCAACGGTCTTGGATCCGTCCCTTTTCCATCTTTAATGGCTGTGGGGGAGGGGGAGAGCCAACCAACCACAAACCAATGGAGAAGGGGCAGTCAAGAGGCTTCCTAAAACTTCCAACTTCCACCAGTTTTGGCATTGTGTTCAGAATACTCTCCTCCCTGTGCGAAGAGGAGGATCTGAAGTCCATTGTCAACTCTGCCAACCAAGATTTTGCATCAGCACAGATATGTTTGGTGGCAGGACCAGCGAATGTCACTGCTGTCCCTTCATTCACGTCTTCATAGGCTCAAAGATTCCTTTAGGTGGAAACTGAATTGAAGTGAAGCTGGGAGGAAAAGATGCACAGAACGAGACCAGGATATGTCTTACATTTTTTACAAGTGAGGATTTGACCTGGAAGCCAGTCAGAATTATTAAAGGTCTCTTGAGTTGTCCCAACATGTGCAACCTCTTAACAGTTTGAGTTCATGGTAGTGGGAGGCGTGGATGGAATGATTTACACAACGCTGGCTGGCTGAGGAATTGTGGGAATTGAAGTCCACCAGTTTTAAAATTGCCAAGGATGAACACCGCTGATCTATGGGCTGAATCAGTCAATTTGGTTGATTTTGCAAGCCATGGCATCAAGGACTTCAAGAAGCCAGCCACTGACGCTTTCCAAATCTCTTGACGTGGCATTTACAGAGGGTGGAGGGATGAGAGGGAGAGCTTGGTATTTCAGTATAGATCCTCTTTCTTCATATCCACTAACTTTTTACCTTTTTGCCTTTCTGCTATGGCTGTGGCACAATTGAGCTGACATTTTCAAGGCACTTCCAGCCGTATCTCCCAGATCTTGGAAAATGTTCGCCAACATTGCATAATTGCTATCATTTTGTTCCACTTCTAAAGTTGGAGGGTCGCCCCCCCCCCCCCCCCCCCGCTTTCAGTAAAGACAATGTATTAATCTCTCAATGTACCTTTTTTTGGGCAAGGGTATCTTTAAAAAAACAAAGAAAGCGTTGTGGCCTTCTTTGTTGTTGTTTCAAGTTTGCTAATTCAGTTAATTAAACCTTTCAACCCAAGAATCTCCTGTGAGGTCTGGAGAGCCTCCCTGCTTGATTCAGCCCCAACGCTGCTTTCAAGAGACAGGCTCCATTCACTTCCCCAAGCAGGTCCCCAAGGGGTTCAAACCCTCACTAAGCAGGGTTCTTTCTTTCTTTTTTTCCCTGCAAGGGGAGTGGAATGAGGCCTTATTAAATTCCTACAACTGAATTCGCTTAAATTCCCTCCAAGTGCGATATTTTGCCTGACAAGCTCTTGTCAAGGAAAACGGCTTTCGTCTCACTAATTAAGACATTCCTTTTGACAGGCTGGATTGTGTTTAAGCTCAGTGTGTTGTACACAAGCTAATAATTTAATGTTTTTTCTTCTTCTTCCCCCAATGCAACCGAATATGCTGTAGCCAGAAACTGTCAAAATACTGAAGATTCAAACTTTGGTTCGAGTTTGGAAGAAATGCAAAACCAAAGCAGGGAAAGAGATTCCTCTGGGTTGTTGGCTCTGCCTCCCTTTATCTGAGAAACATGGTGGGAAAGAAAAGCTTCAAAACTTTGCAGCTTCTGGCCCTCTCACAATGCACGGAGGCTCTGGTTTCCAGATGGACTTCTAAGGCAGGACGGCGTGAACGGGCATTTCAACCCATCTGGGGGAGGCTGCAGTCTGGTGATGATCCAGGAGATTAGCTCTTCTCAGGGTCTTCAGGGAAGATGCTTCATGTCAGGGCTAGACAGAGATGTCCCGAGGCTTTGATCAGCAAGTTAAGTTCTCAATATATTTTATTTTTCAGACCCACATCATTTCCATTTTATAAATTCTGCACTGGCTCTCAATTGTGGTCGCAACGATGTATGGCGGTTGGATTGCGCTAAGGCCAAGGCAAACAAACTCATTTGGGAGCTATTAAGCCAGCAAGACTGCACTTGTGGGCAATGGCCTGCCCATTCCTTCCTGCCATAGCTCGAAGGGTTGTTTCTAGCATTGATTGACGGCTGATTTTAGGCCACTATGCTACCTCTAGGTTGATTCCCTGGTCTCTTATCATCCATAATCTTCTTGGTGCTTCCTCCAAGGGCTGAAAGCAATGCACAGAGCGCACCCCAACAACTCATTCCCCCAAAAGAGCAGCCTGTGAGGTCAGTGGGGCTGAGGAAGAGTGAGTGGCCCACCAGGTAGGTTGGTCCAGTGGGCCAGCCCAGTCCCAGTCCTGCCCTGCAGCCCCTATCCCCAGGGCCCCTAGCATTCCCGTGGCCTCAGGTCTCTTCTTCTTCTTGGAGCTTCTTCGTACCATGAGCCTTGGCACCTTCCTCCTCCACCACCCCTCTGCTCTCCTCTCTTTTTGTGATGCATCTTCTCCGCTTCCATTTCAGTTCTCCATCTTGCAGTTGGCTTAACAAAATCTAATTCTTTTGCCTCTTTCCTTTCCCTTGGGACTGAACATCCTCTCCGCTCAGTGTTTCTTTCTTGAATGAGGAACACTCCTGTTTTTCCATCAGGTGCTAAGAACATGGTGGATAATCAAATGAAACGAAATGATGAAATGATCTATTGAGAACATACCGCAATCTGCAGAAGATTACCTCCAGATGCTACAGCCAAAATCCCGTCTCCTTCAGAAGACTTCCCTCCAGAAACTGGACCCTCATTCTCGATGGAAGGAGAAGCAAGTGAGAAGGGCTTCCTTGCATATTTGCTCAGAGTAGATCCTTGTCTTTCTGCTCACAGATTCCAGACAGGTTAACAAAAAAAATCAAGCGGGGATCATCGTAGCCATAATAAGAACAGCAAAAACCAGAAGCAGGAAATGCCACTTTGCAGGTTTTTAAAATGCCAAAGGAAGTGGGAAGCCCTGGAGGGCATCCTGAGCTGGGGGGAGGGGCAATTCTGCAGGGTCCCCCCCATCTAGGTTCCAGAAAGAGGACCTTTGTGTTTTTTCTCCTTACCCCCCAAAAATGGCCCTTCTTGAAAGTGCTTGTGCTTTGCGCTGGTCAAAGCATGAAACACTTCCCACCTGTTCCGAAAATTATTTTACATTATTTTATGTGTGCCTGTTTGAAAATGGATCAATAGAATTGTTTTGTTTTTGAGAAACACCAAACCCTTCCCACCTGTGCCAGCTTTTTGCCTCTGTCTATGGAAAAAGAAATAATTGCAGCAAGAAAAACTTGGATGATGGACCTTTTTTCTCCTTTTTTTGCTACGATTTGATGTGTCAAGGAATTCCCAGCAGCCAGTGACAACTTTGCCTGAATTCTTCCAGCTCCTGGTTAATTATATGTCTTTGTGTTTCCTCTGATGAATTTCTTTGTGGTGGGAGGGCAATGCTCCATTCTGCATCTCAGTTGCTCCTGGCTAGGGGCAAGGACACAACAAAGGCCCTAACTCAACGACAGTGCTGAGGCCCACTTCTCTGCTTTGAGGGGATACCATTGTTCGTGAATTAAAAGCACCGTTTCTAAACCGGGAACAAGATGAAGGGTTGGCCTTCCGAACCCAGCTGTAGAAGAAACACCCCCGCAAAGATAGCAATGGATATTTCCTCCTCTTCGGTTACAAGCTTGATGCTCTTAAGAGTTTGTACCAATATTTTCTGGAGGGATGCATGACAGTACCCAGTTTTCTCCATGTCTCACTTTGTGATCCTGCAAAATCTGTTGAGCTTGACAATGTTTTATAGTTTGCAATAACATTTGTATGCATTTTGGTGCCTTGTTCTTTAAACAAGCATTTTGGTTTGCAGTTTGGACTATTGTATAGTTGGCACGTACCATTGTCTTCATACAAGGCATTCTTCGACATTATTTTCATGGATATATGCAGTTTTGTATGTTTCCATTCTATACTTAAAAAAAAAATAGTGATGCTCATTGCAAGTTTAAAAGGGGAGAATTCTGAGACAGTAACGTAAGCCTTGGCCCGTAAGCCTTGGTTTGCTTGTGAAGTTCCTGTTGGCTGCTGGCATCCAAATTTAGCTTCTTCTTTTCTTCAGCTGGAAGAAGTTACATTATGGAAAATGCTTGCAAATCTTAGCTGTGTCACACCTTATTAGTCATACAAACACTTAGAAAGCAAAGGGAAGAAATGCAGCTTTCCACAAATGTGCAGAGGGAGGTTATTTTCCGTACTGATAAATGAAAAAGTATCACCCTGAAGCTTCTCCAGATTTACTTAGGCTCAGACAGGACCGGGTTTTAGAGCCTTATATTCTGTGAACAGTGCAGTTTTCAGAAGGAAGATTAGACGCAGTTTTGAAAAGCAGTGGAATAGGAACCTTGTGCTCCAATTTGGCAAAATCTTTAATTCCCCAGATGCCCTGTTAGGCCTCAAGTCGATCCTGGCATGGCATTTGCCTCCTTGGGACAGCTGCCTGTCTCCAACTGCCAGCATTGAGTGAAATCACACGCAGGTAGATGAAGCCACAAGGCTCTAACAATGAAGTATGTTGTGGGCGTGAAAAAGGCTTGTGTGTGGACTTTGAGGCAGAATCTACAGAGAACAATCGAAGGTCTTCTATTCCAACCTTTTGCTGAAGCAGGAGATCCAATAGCATTCCAGACAAAATCTCTTCTTGAAAAACCTCCAGTGTTGGAGCCCCCACAACTTCTGGTGGCAGGCAGTTCCACTGGTTAATTGTCCTCATCGTTAGCAAGTTTCTCCTCAGTTCCAGGTTGCTTCTCTCCTTGATTAGTTTCCATCTGTTGCTTCTTGTCCTGCCTTGAAGAGTGCTTTGAAGAATAGGTTGACCCCCCCCCCTCTTCTTTGGGCCAACCCCTGAGATATTGGAACACTGCTATCATGTCATCCCCAATCCTTCTCACAGTTGGGAGCTTCTTGCTCTGCCTTGCCCAGCATTGAGCGTAGCTTGTCTCATTTTTCTGGGTTTGAGGACCACCCTATACCCCAAAAATGGTAGCTCACACTTGAACGATTGAGTAGCCAAAGATGTTTTGCACTGGGGAGGGATCTGGAGACAGGAGAAGAACAGAGACTCTTCCAAGCCTTTCGAAATTTGGGTTGGCATCTTCCAAGATGTCCTTCAAAGTCCAACCATGTTCTTCTGCATGAATTGCTCAGAAGGGAAGTCCTCTTCGGTCTTTGAGGGCCCCTTCTTTCTTCAGGGCACCGTGTCAGGTCTCAGGAGCCTCCACAATAGAAGGTTCACCCCTTAACAAAGGGCATTCTTGGCTGCCGTCCTCCACGTCGCTTCTTTCCTGAGGCGCCTTTCCTTTCCTCAGAGCAATTCATCACAGAGCCTCTCCTGGATTTCACTGCCAGCCTTTCTCTTCTGTTGAAACCAAAAGAAGTTGCAGCTCCAGTTTTTGTAAGTGTGAAAAAATCCACATACTGTATGTTGAATGAGGTATTTGTTTTATCTGCACTCCTCCTCTTTCCATCTTCCCCTACAAATTCCCATCCCTGGGGGAAATCTCTGCTTTCAGTATCCTTGACAAGTGCAGCTTCTTCTGTTAGAGGATGCTAAGTTGGAAGTGATTCCGGGCACTGCATTCTCCGTCTGGTTATGGAAGCCCATCTTTCATCGCCAAATCCCGTTAGGGTGGCCTCCCTTAACGGAGGACCCTGCCCAGCCTCCAGCTGGCCACAGAGATGATTCCCTTCCTTGTCTGAGCCTCACAATATTGTGAGGCTCCTCACAATATCCAGGAATCCTAGAGCGCCTGCTGAAAAAAGATAGAAATTAAGACAACGGCGCTTTTTTTCAAAAGGCAATTGGCCTTCCTTTGATTTCTCCTTGAAGACCTTTTGCTTCTCATCCAAGAAGCTTCTTTAATTCTGACTTCAGTTCTGACAGTTCTGATCTGTCAGAACTGAAGAAGCTTCGTGGATGAGAAGTGAAACATCTTCAAGGAAAAACAAAGCAAGGCCAGTTGCCTTTTGAAAAAAAGCACTTTTGGGTCAACCACGACCTGGATGATGGAGAATCTCCATAGACAAAATAAGACAGGGCAGAAGGAGCCTGCACACCTTGGATAGCATGTTCTGAGAGAAGAAGAGAAAAATGCACATAATTTTTGGTTCCCTGATGCTGCAAGAATAGGTGTTGGCGTGTAGCAACCGAGCGCCTCTCGTTATTTGAGACTTGGGGAGTGAGAAACCCAACTGTTTTGTGTTTTTTCTAATGGGATTCCTTTTCCTCCCTTTCCTTCCATAGCTTCTGAAGGCAGAGCTGAGAGAGCCATCCGCCTGGCATGCAGAGCTGTTATGGAGAAGGTCCAGTCAGGTGAATTTTGCTGAACGAATGACATTGCCCCGAGCCGTGGCTGGTTAAACAATGGTTTATGGAAACAGCCCCATTAATAATTGGCTGGGCTCAAGCCACGCGCTCTTCCAGAAGTCACTTTACAATCTACAGCTCTCTCTCAGTTCAAAGAAAATGCTGACCCCGGAGTGAAACAAGACACAATATGGTTTAGCATAACATGTTAATACAGTCCCTGAATAAATAAAAACACCCCTTTGCTTGTATTCAGGATGTGGGGCCTGCACTGCCTGCTAAGCCGTGGCAAAAATTCCAGTGGAAGCACTTAGCAAATTGAAGGCGAGATCAATTGATTAAATCTAATTTTAACCAACTAAGAAGGTGCCCCTGGTTAATTGGAGAGGCTGCAGATGATTCCCTTTCTTTGCATGGGAGGAATGATGTCTCTGTTGCGATGCCTCTTTAGGCAAAGATGGGCTAAGATGCTCCTGACATCCCGAAAATGTGCCTCTCCTTCCAGGGAGGTAACACCAGAAGCCACACCGATTGATCCAGGGTGTGTTCATTGGTGTGCAGAGAAAGCCCCGGTTCTGGTCCTCCCTTAGATACAGAAGCTGCCCTCCCTCTTAGCCCTGGACCGCCACACCTGTCTTTCTTTCAAACCTGCCTTGGACCAGCCTTTTAGAGGGCAGTTCATCCACCTTCATGAGGGACCCTTTGTCGTACAGCGGACGGATAAACATTGTGCCCCCTTCTCCCACTTTTGTGCGATAGGAAAGGGTTATGGTGTGCCATCAGGGTGCTCAGACCCCACCTTCGGGGGTTGCCAGTGCTGCCCTCCCTCCTGTCGTATTGCTAGGAAAACCACATGGGTGGGAGCCTCTAGGATGCCGCTGCAATCTGCAAGGGCTTTGAGTTGAGTAAGTGAAACGCCTTCCGTCGCCTTCTCTCTTTTGGAGCTCCCCTTGGGAGTTCTGCAGCGGGGCCCTTCCTGGGGCCCAAGCTCATTCCTGCAAAGTACAACCATACAACTCCGCCTCACTTTTGACATTTCCTCAGCAAAGCCGAAGGCTGGAGGGGAGCAAGTTACCAGGGAGGTGGTCTCGCCTTGCCCCTCAAATGTCAGCTCTGCTGGTTTGGTGAGATGTTGGTTTCCACTTCCCTACAACGCCCACCATCTTGGAGATGAGCTTCTCCGCCTCCCTGCTAATGGAGAGGCAGCGTCTGCTTCAAGGGCGTGACAGCCACTCGGTGTGGATGGAGTGCGGATTTTTCCTGGCTGAGCTTCTCCCTCCTCTTCCCTCCAGGAGCCTTGGACTCCCACCCTTTTCCTCGGCTCTTCTAAATCCTGCAAAACTTGGCTTCTGCATCTGGAAGGAGGAAGGGCTGCCACAAGATAAATTTGGGGAAAAGGTGGTGAGAGATTTGAGCGCCTGAAGTGCTTTTAAATTGCTGCTTAAACAGATGTAACAATCTTGTTTGACAACCCAACCATAAAAACCTCCTTAATAACGTTGCTCGTTTGTATTCCAGATTGGGTTAATAGATATAAATATTTCAGGGATTAAACAGGCTCTCCCTGCCGGCAAGAGCAAATCTTCACAGGATGCATGGAAACAGTACAGGAACCCTGCCGACAGACATTCCAGCAGCTTCAGGAGTTGCCTTCTTCCAGCAGGATTCCTTCAAGACAAAAACGCTGTAAATTCAAGATTGTCCCTGAGCTGCATCACAGAATTCGAAAAGGCTGCATTTCTTCTTCTTCTGACGAGTGATGCAAGCTACGGGTGACTTTACAGGAGAGGATATTTGTCCTGCCGTTTGGCCCAGAGCCGGCATGAGCCACTTGACGTCCCTGTCTCTCCACTCATGTCCAACCCTTTGTTGCTACTGAATTGCAGGGTTTCTCCCTTTGGCGCTTCTTTCCCCATCAAGCTTGATCAAACTCGCACGATTGTAGCGAATGCCCAACTACTTCCCACTCTCGAATGTCTTCTTCCTATGCTAGTGGTCTTCTCTCCCAGCCAGCATCCTTGGAAGATGCTTCAAGGCATGGCGAAAAGAAAGGTTGGAAGAACCAGCGTAGAGTAGCTGTGGCTTGGACTAGTCAGCAAGCAAAGCATGGGGAAGTTTGGCAGGGGAGGCAAGCTCAGAGGTCTTGTTCTGCCGGAGTCCCTCAAGTTAAGCATCTGGAACAGGTCAGCCAAGACCTTGGTGACGTAGGGCTGAAGGTAAATTCAGAGCCTTGGAGATATTTCAGGAGCAACTGGAAAAGGAAGAGCAAATTGGCAGGGGAAAAGAAGAAAGAAAATGTATCGGCAGGAAGCAAAATGTCAAGAAGACTTGATTAGCAATATCTTGAGCATAGAATCAGAGAGAAGGAATCTTCTCAGTTGTATTGAGCATGCTGAGAACAGGAAAAATAGTCAGAAACATAAGATGCATCAGAGTCAATCAAAGAAAGATCTTCCCTTCACCCTTAATATGACTTCACTCGGGTGTTTTTTCCAAATCCAGTTGAGTTGATCTGTTGGGCATTGGAGAGTGGATGATGGTCAGATTCTTAGGATTTTCTGCACCGGCCCCGTCTTCCATCTTGTCTTACTGGGAGAGTAGAAGTGGTTCACGAACAAGCAGAGGATGGTGCAGATAATTTAACAGGCTGTGGCAGCATTTTATGCAAAATTATTTATGATGGAAATTACGGTCATCAAATATTCATCCCTTCCTTTACTCGTGCAATATGGCTAGGGAAGACGTGTTTTTCTCAGGCCAGGCAGGCGGGGAGGAAGGGCTCTGAGCTGCTTGGCTGCCTTGGGCAACGCTTGGCAAATTATGAAGTTAGCAAAGAGGGGGCTGATAGGAACAGCTCTCCTCCACCTTCCGTGCCAGAGAACGGGGACCTTCCACTCTCCTGGACATGCATGTTGCAGGAGGCTGCCATTTTGAGTGACTGAAGAGGGCAAGAACCAAGGGCATGGCCCACAACATAACTAGGAATCCTCATGGGAAGGCTTGAACATGCCCTTTACTTTCTCTCTCCATGCCAATGTTTGAAACAAAAAGGTGGTATTTAAAAAAAAAGATCCTGTCCCTGTCTCATCCTGTTTATTTTCAGTGCCTTGCATTAGCGTTTCTCAACCATGGCAAGTTGAAGAGGCATGGACTTCAACTCCCAGAATTGAAGCGATGGTGGCTGGGGAATTCTGGGAGTTGAAGTCCACAGTTGAGAAGCACCACCTTGGGCTATGACACTGAATAAGCCATTGCGTTGAAGTGTGGTGGTGATGAAATGGACAGCCTCCATTTCTATGGCTCCTGATATTCTTGGCCAACCCAGAGTCTCAACCTTTGCAGCTGAAGGACCTTCCTGTTCCCAGGACCAAATCTGCTCACCATGGATGCATTTAGACCTTTGCAGGTGGATGAGAGGGGACAGGTTTTCAGTATGCCTACTCTGCCCCTGAAGACCCTGCACGCACAGCGGGCCATGGACAGTCTCTGCCCCACTTTGGGGCCTTGCATCCCTCCCATTTTCAGCAGGACTTCTCTTGCTGACTGGTCGAGCTCTAGGCCAGGACCAAGGGAAGTCCTGCCTCTCAGAGCTCCAGACAAGGCTACAGGCCCGTGGAGGTGAGTTGGCTCCCAGCTCAGCTCTCTTTGTCACAAGCACTTGGTGTCACGTGGATAATAAGCCCCCTCTAAATGCAAAGGCTGGGCAAGTCCCCTAAAATCCTGTGGCTCTTACAGCCCCAAACTCTGAGCCTTTATAAACCCATCCGGAGAACTGGGGGGTCTGTAGCTAAAATTGGAAAATGCACAGGGAGCTCAAGGATCACCACCCCCGAGTGATTTCTCAAGAAGGCTCGTTTTTACCCAAAAAACATTAGACCAAGGGAATAGAGAGAATAGGAAAGGCCAAACAGAACGTGGAACATAGAATCACGGGGCTGGGCGATAACGTGGGAAAGAAAAGAAGCAGGATTAAATCATGCGGAGAAATGGAGGTTTGATGTTTAATTTGAGGGACACCACATATTTTGAAGGAAAATTTCACTCACAGGGGAGTGATTATTATTTTTCCTTTGCAAAGAGATTCTTGAGAATTTCCCCCTTTTGAATTCTGATACGATCTGCAATCAGCCATTGCTCGATTCCCCTGTGCTTATGGCCCTGTTTGCATAGGGCAGCACATTTTTAGCAGGCCAATTCTTTATTTCTTCTTGCCTCCTTCGTGGAGCCTGCCTTCCCCACCACCTTGGGGGCAGCCGGGAGGGCCAGGCGGCTGACTTGATGGCAAGTCCCATCCGCCCGTCTGAAGCACTTTGTTTGCTCATTCAGCGCCAGCCTCGGAACCGCGAGCTGAGTTAACATTACATGTGTAGCCCCTTTCATCTGCCAAATGTTGCATCCTGGACTCCATGGGCCTCTGGATAAGAGAAGCTCAGGTTTGATTCTCCCTCTGATCTCGCCTCAAACGAATCTGCTTTCTAAGGAGGCACCACCGTGACCCAGTGGGAATACGTGTCTTTAATTTGTCCTTTCACCTACTCTTACACACTTAGAACATCCGTCCCGTCTCTCCCACTCAGCTCGTCTGCATGGAAATGAAACAATCCTCCCCATCGCTCGGGTTTGTGCGGTTGGTATTTTCATGCAATTTGTTGTTGCAGACCAGATCAAAACCAATGCTTTCATTCTTTATTTTTTGCTTTTTTGCTTTTTAGTTTTGTTTTGCTTATGCAAGGATTCTGTGTCAAAGCAACGTTGCCTTGTCTCTACTTGAATCAGCCAGCCAGGCAAGAGGTTCGTAGAGCTTTCCCAAAGAGCTGAAGAGCTGGCTTGGGTGACAATAGGCGCCGTGCAGGAGAGCCTTGAAGCCTGTGGGTCCTCAGGGCCATGAATGGGCCCCACCGACAGATATGATCCAAACCGACCCAGTTCAACCCTCCCGAACGGTGGGAGACGGAGGATGTTTAGCCAGATTGGGGAATGGTCTCCTCTCCTTCTCACCAATCCCTTCAGGAGAGACTTTTTGAGGGGCCTCTGAAAAAGAAAGGAAACATATTATATTACATACACAGCATTGTGAAATTGCAGCTGCCAGTTCTTTAGCTGGTGGCTTTATGCTGTATTGTTGTTGTTGTTGTTGTTGTTGTTATTCTGGTTCGCCCCACAGAATAATGCTTGGACTGGATTTGATGTTTTTACCTCCCTGCAGAGTCCCCTTTATTGCCCCACTGCGTCAATAAATCCAGGTCCACCGTAGTTCCTTGTTCTTAAGAAAATAGGGCTGAAGACTAGAAACAGTGGCAGAATCAAGAAGGAGCGAAGAGCCATCGGGGGAGGCCTTTGCCCCCCCCCCCCACACACATACCCCCGAGCACCCAAAGACTCTCTGATGTAACTGAAATGGGTTTTGGGGTCCTTTGCAGGAGGATCCAGCAGCTGGCCTTGCCCTCAGCTCTCTCCTAAGGAGAGGAAGCAGCCACAGGGACCACCTTCCGGGCAGCTCTTTGTCCGGCTGTGACCTTCTCACCAGGGAAGGCACCATCAGCCTCAGGCCTTCTCAGCTCCCAGGCTGGTACCACAAAATGGACACGGCCAAAATATCCAAAATATCCAAAGGTCAAGGCCGCCTCTTCAAGTGCTGTTGCCGCCTTGGCATCTGCCAACCGGCCTGCCAAGCCAGAGTGCCCTCCTGAAGCCAAGCAGTTCTCTCCTTCCAAGAAGGGGAGCTGAGGAAGCAACTGTCTCAGCCTGCCTTTTCACAATCAGCTGCTTAGCCCATCCTAGGTAGATTTGGAAGCTTAATAGCTTGTCTTCTCCCACCAATTACGCCTGAGAAACGGGATCGCCCAGGGACTCCAATCGAATTGTTATCAAAAACATTTCAATTCAGATTTTGACAGCTTCTGCAGGAACGAGTTTCTTCAGGCCAGAGTAAAGACCAGAGAATTGGACTCCATAACTTTCCACTCAAGGTATGGATTTCCTGTCAGGAAAAATAAATCCATCTACAATTAAAGCATCTGGATCGCCTTTCGCATCTCTTTGTTCTTCACTTTGGATTGTGAGCACGGAAAGGGAGATTCACCAAGGTGTTGGGCTATCGAGACCACTCTGCTTTTCGACAATTAATTTCTTCAGAACGGCTAACGTTGCCATCATGCTTCTTTCACAACGGTGCTGTTTGGGGGTGTTTAAAAAGTCACTTTGCAAGGGACTGATCACAAGCGCAGATGCCGCATGCCAGGTTTCTCAGTCTTTGATGAACGTGTCGCTTTCCAGGGAAGACGTGGCATGAAGATCTCAAAGGATGCTTGAAGTTGAGCAGGCTTCTAAATCTCTTTGTGATCTCAGCTTCCAGACACAAGGGACTCACAGTGTTGGGCCCGGTTCTGCACTGTGCTATTGAGTGAATAATATATAACCTTGGTCCACACAAAAGGGAAATTGCGTTTGGCTGGATAGCAATGCAGGGAAGCAGATATTCTATTCTGTAAATCATGCTTTGTAATCTTTATTTACCAGGTGCAAAATACAGTCTGTATTTACCAGCTTAGCCAGACCTAATGTACAGATTGAGGCAATTCTCAAATTATTCAGCATTAAAAGGCTAAAAACCACGAGCTGTATGGCCTTGGTTCAAATCTCAGTATATTACCCTATTATCTGGAGAAAGCGATTAACTTTGTCAGCTGATGGGAATAGAAATCCTTACCCAGTGTAGTTATTATACCCTTAAAAGTGTCTGTCCTGGTTTTCCAATGCTCCCAATCCAGGCTGATTTAAAGGCCTCAAAAGAAAGCAGCCATGAAAAGCACCCCGTCATCAGAAGGGGGTGATGTTGGACGGTGTTTTCATGGCGGCCGAGGTGAGGCCCTCCACTTTGTCAGTCAGTTGTGTTAAATGCTGCAGCCTGACATGCTTTGAGCAGCAAGTGTCCTCTTCTACTCTAGATGTGCAGATTTGCTTATCATAGGACTTGACACAACCACCTTACGTTGCCACAAATTCTTTGCAATCTCATTCTGGTTTCCCTCCATTTGTGGTTCTTGGTGACTGCTGCTTCCCCGAACTAGAGCCATGCCTCACAAAAGTCTCCCCGAATGGCACCAGTGATGCCTTTTGAATTCTTTGGTGAGGTGTGACAATGGGGTGGGCAGATTCCACCTTCTGCTGCCTGCAGACGTGTTCAGACACTGCAGGAAGGGAGATTTGGTTTGCTGAGATGCAACGGTGTGTGCAGATGACCTTGGGAGGCAGGAGGAAGAAGTGCAGACTGGGCGACCGAAGGCTGTAAGGCAGGGGTCTCCAACCTTTGGCCACTTGAAGACTTGTGGACTTCCAGAATTCCTTTGCTTTGCTGGCTGAGGAATTCTGGGAGTCCACAAGTCTTCAAGTGGCCAAGGTTGGAGAGCCCTGCTGTAAGGGATGCCTCAGCCCCACAGAAAGAGACCAGAGGTGGGAAGCATTTCCGAAGGGACCCTTCCTGGTTTTGTAAAAGGAGAGGAGGAGAAAAAGTCTTGGGAGACTGATGTCAACCCTTCGAGGGAGTCCAGACAAGAAGCCCAGCAACGAATCCTAGCGGTGTTTTTATTGTACGGTTCCCAGGACCTCACAAGACTCTCCAAAACAGATGGGCGTCCAGTGGATTGTGCAAGTATCGCTTTTCCGTTTGTCTCCAAGATGGATAGGGGAGCCTTGCAAAGCCCAGGCAAAAACCCTGAGGTTGTCACCAGCACAAACACCTGGTTTTCTAGCTCCAAGTAACCAAGGCAGGAGAGTTCTAATTATCTAGGGAAGTGATAATTATCTAAGGTATTTAAACTATAAATATAGGAAGCTGGGACGGGCTTTTTACATTTTCCTCCCTAAGCATTTTCCTCTCTCTCTCATCTGTCCTCTCCTTCTTTCTCTTTTCTCCCCAGCTGTCCAAAAGCTCCACCTTCTAAACGAATTCTGGATTCCACAACCTTATTCTTATTCCCGATTCCTGCCTAAGAAATACATTTCAGGATAACTGGCAACAACAACAACAACAACAACAACAACAACAGAGGTCTTGCCACTCTCCTCTCTCCCTCCCCTGCCAAGTTTGTTGGCAAAAAGACGTAGGGCCCTGGTTCCAGGTTACCCTCCTCTCCACCTTCCAGGACTGGGGTCTCCAACCTTGGCCCCTTTAACCCTGGAGGACTTTAGCTTTGCTGGCTGGGGAATTCTGGGAATTGAAGTCCTCCAGGCTTAAAGTGGCCAAGGTTGGAAGCCCCTGTAATCCAGGAAGCTGCCGGAGTCTGTTTGCAGTCGCCCCCTTCCCAACCACTGAGGAGGGAGCTGGAGGTACCAGTACAAAAGAGCGCCCCCCCCCCGGAATCATTATCCTGGTGTGAATGACCATTGCAAGCCCCTGGCTCCACAGGCAGGGCCACTGCCACCCTTCACCTTGAGCTCTTCCTTCACACGTGATGTATGGGGATCCACCCACCAGAGCTCCAAATGCAAATAGGAAAGAAAGGGGAGGAATAAAACGCCAGCCAGCCCAGCATTTTGCCTTGATCTCGTCTTTATTGTGCTTTTGCAGAGCCATTTCATTTCCTATTCTTGTCAAACAGGGAATAACTCCTGGGATCACACTCGCTCAGTGCTGCAGCTTTACAGCTTGGGGAGGGGGAGGGGGAGGGAAGGAAGGAAGAAGAACCCAACTGCAAAAGGGAAATTTGGCTTCCTTTAAGTCGGTTCCTTGTGGGTTGGAAGGGTATAAAGAGTCCATAGGACACAAAGGCCAGATCGGATGTAATCATCCCCATCCCCAACATTCATCAGTCTGGGTTAGCAAAACAGATGAGGGCAGCTGGCTTGGATCGGAGAAGACTCACCAAATTCACATCCTCATTGCAAAAACGAATGGATAAAATGTTGGCCCAGAGCACCCCGGATTGAACTGTGGCTGCAAAGGAAGGAAGTATGGAACCTCGATGGGGCAATACCCCTGGAACAGAAGAGAAAAAATGGGAGAACATCACCAAAAGTCGAGACCTGAAAATCAAACTTGAAAAATCATGGCAGGAACCGGCCATGGTGGTCCCAGGGATTATCAGCTCACTGGGTGCCATACCAAAAAACCTTGGATGCGGCACTTGGAAAATCTGGGCATTGACAACATTTCCATCCGTCAGTTGCAAAAGGCAGCCCTGCTGGATCAGCCCATAGACCACGCCGGTAATTACGGCATGCTTGGTTCTTGGGAAGAACGTATGGAAGCCAACATCTACTAAAGGACCGGCACCTCTGCTTTTGCATTGTATACTACAATGTATACTTGTATGCTATCATAATCCTGCTTAAGTGTCGCAAGAAGATTGCACAGACTGATCACAAATTATGATTGCAATAATGTATTTTTTTCTATAGAACCACCAGCTGGAATTGTAGGAGGAAAACTGGATTAATTTATGATGCAAACTATTGCGGAGAAACCTGGTAACACCTTTTCTGGCTAGCAAAATGTATTAAAAGGCAGCAGCATTTGTGAGTTGCAGCTTCTTCATATGCATGGAGTGGCTTGGTGGATGTGATGAAGTGAATTGTTCAGATGGAAACTCTAATTCCAGGAACTGTAATCCCATTAATTGTGGTTGAATCTTCCTAGCTGTATCCAGGTGGTGGGTGGACTCCTTTGGAAAATGGCGAGTCTATAAATCATTAAGGCAGTAAACAGTTAATGTTTTGAACCACAGAAAGAGCTGAGTCGTCTTCAAAGTCTGGACAGCCAGGTATAAGATGTGGAAGGAAAATGAAAAGGGGCTTGGGGTAAAGTGACAGTTAGGGGCCCATGGGGGAGTCAAGTTGGCGGATGGCACGAGTAACCTTGATAAGCAACTCCTTTGGGGTTTGTGGTTCCAAAACAGCAATAGCCCTGAGACTTTCAGACTACCTCACAGTGCTTTACCGTACTCTCTGGGCAGTTCATATGCCAGCCTCTTGCCCCCCAATGATCTGGGTCTTCATTTTACCGACTTCAGAAGGATGGAAGGCTGAGTCAACCTTGCGCCGGTCAGGATCCACTCCTGGCAGTAGGCAGAGTCGTCCTGCAATCATTCTGCCTTCTAACCTTTGCACCACCATAGCTCAAGGAAGCCAGTGCAATGGAGCTGATTCCTTTCTTGGAGGTTGACACGAGGCCTACTGTCCACTTTCAGGGGAGGCCCATAAAGCCCACCTTGATCTCGCCTCAGATCTCAATTTAGATCATCCCAGAAGGGTGAAATCAGCTCCATGGTCTGGCTGGTGGCCCCTTCTGCGGGCCTTGCTGTTCCTTCAAGGCTGCTCTCTGTTCAGAGGCATTTATTTTTGGAGCCACCTGGAGCAATGGACTTCTCTTGACCCCCTCCGCAGCCTTCTGCAAAGCTTGCATTTGGGGTTGAGGGGATTCGTAACCAAGCTCTGCCTCTTGGGAAGCCTCTCTCCTCATCCTGCACCCCTTGGAATATCCGGAAGGCCTCTGGCTCTCTCCTCTCCAAAAGGATATTAGATTGCTGGAGAAAGTGCCCCAAAGCGCAACCCCAGAAGTCAAGAGGCTTGTTACACAAGTAAGAGGGCAAAATCATGTTGCAGACAATAAAAGAAGTATGGCAGTATGATTAGAATTGGAAGGCACACAGGATATTACCGGTACGAACTGACTGTTCCTGAAATCATGATGATCGCTAACACATAAATATTACGCAAGATACCAGCATGGATCCTGCCGCTCTCCCTCTTCTGCTGCTGCAGGACTAAATACCTTCTCTGTGTGCTGCAGGAGCCCTTCCAGTGAACAAGCCCCCCCCACCCACCCACCCCCGCTCTGCCTCGATGCCCCAATTTGCACTCCAGGTGATCTGTCCCAGGCTGCTGGGACTGCCCCGTCTCCAGGTGGAGGCCCAACCCCTCTCTCCATTTGGAAGCAAATAAGGCGTCTCCAGATCAGAACAGGGGCTTCTGGAGCAGCCTTGGGGAGGGGAAGCACAAGAATGAAGGCGAGCTTCAGCTTTTGAATTAAAATGGTGTATTTGACCTCAGGGAGTTTAAGGTGCCTGATAAGAAGTTTTCAAGAGAGGTGGAAGATCTTTCTCCATCTTTGTCAAAAGAGAATTGGAAAGGAAGGGAGGGAGAGGATTTTGTTTTTGCAAGCTGTTCACACATTGGTTGAGCATCCCTTGGCTTCTGGCACTCCTTGGAGTTTGCACCTCACCTGCCATGGAAAATGTGTGGTGATGCACACATGAAATTATGGAGATCACATGCTGTTGAGGTTGAGGGCTATTTTGAAGGCAGATCTGGGCTGGCAGACAGATATATAAATGGGCAAGAACATGACCAGGGTCCTGCCATCTGCAGGCATGATGCCCTGAGATCTTTCAGAGGGGTGTTTCATGATGGACTAAAAACTGCAGCTCTGGGAGGGGGGGGGGAAGAGAAGGGGCTGAGCAAGCCTAAGAGCTGGTCTCAGGTTTACGCCATGGATCCCCCACTCTGTTTGATCTCTTCCTGAAAACCAGAGAGGAAAGTGTGTCCTCGCCCAGAATGATGAGATGAATCTGCACACACACACACACACACACACACGCAAAGCCCCAAGCCTTCTGTGGATGCCATTCCCGTGTCTCTGCCTTGTTAAGATGCCCCTGAGCACTGCAAAAGGGCCGTGTGGCATCCGGCTCCTGCTCTCAAAGGAGGGCAGAGCAGAGGGCATGCCAGAGATCATCCACCGAGGCTCCTCGGATCATGACGGGTGCAGTGTGGCCCAGAAGGCTGCAGGTCCACCTAGCTGGGAGCATAGCTGCCCTCGCTTTCCAGAGAGAGAAGGGGAGCATGAAGCAGACCTGTCCCCTTGGGGTGGGGAGGGATGGTGGAGGGACTCCCAAAGACCACAATCTTGCCCTCTTTGGGGCAGCTGCATCCCACCCTCTCTGCCTCCTGCCTCGTCCTCACCCACGAGGGGAAAGGAAGGCCTGACCTTCCCCAAGGAGGATGTGTCAGCATCTGTAACAAGGTAACACCTGGTGTGAAGGCTGCTTCACAGGTACGGCAAAGCTGGGAGCTCTGATGATCATAGCAGGTGTGAGCCATTGTCAGCGCCACCCCCGTGTGCCAAACTGTACCGAGTAAGGCATGGGGACACTCCATTTAAATTCCTGGCTCCGGTTCTGTGGTGAGATAGGAAGAGAGGGAGGGGACGGAGGTGCCTTTTAAAGTCCATCTTTGCCCCCAAGAAAAGCATTCTGCTCAAAGTATGGATTTCCAGTCCCTCAGCACAGACAGCGATGGAAGCCCTGACCTCGTCCCACTGGGCCTGGAGAACTAAGCCAGGCATGGTGGCACACAACAGGGCTAAGGAAGAAGCCAATTTCCGGAAACACACCAGCATAACCTCCACAGGTGTCTTAGTCCACATTCCTTGTCTTTGGATCCCTGCTTCTGCAGTAGCTTATTCCTTCTGTCCCCATTTCCTTTATTCCCATTGCTTTCTATGGGAAAGCTGTTCTGTCCTGCCCAGGCTATTTTTTGATGAAAGAATCAGACCCGCCACCTTTCAGGGCCATTGAACAGAGGTTCTCCCTTTGGGAAGCAATGAATCCAGGCCCACCGCAGAGATTTCCCAGCTTCCCAGGAAAGCACATCTCCTTCTCTCGCTGAAGACTTCGCTGCTTTCTGACCCACTACTACACTTTGTACAAGATCTCAGAAGATTGCCTGGAGCAGGGGTCTCCAACCTTGGCTACTTTAAGACTTGTGGACTTCAACCCCTAGAGTTCCTCAGCCAGCTGGTTACTCTTAAAGGTTGGAGACCCCTGGTCTGGAGGAGCTTTAGGTCAGGACGGTTTGAAAAGAGAGACACATCTCTGTAACATGCAATGCTGGGTATGATTTTTACCTGAGGACAAGAATAATATTTCTTGGAGCTTCAGGACCAAACAAATACTTGCGGAGGGTCCTTGCTGAGCCCACCGCCCTCTTCAACCAATGTTATTTCCCTGCGCCTGTTTGCACAATGCACTTACTGAAGATCTGAGAGTCCTAGGCAGGAGAGTGCAAAGTCTGACTTTTCAAAATCCAAACTTCCCCTGGGGGTGGAGGAGATGAGGTGCCCCCCCTCCTCTTCCCTGGTGCCATTTTCTCAGCCTAAATTTCCCCCGGCCTGCTCCCTTCTCTGCCATTGGGGAGCCCCTCCAAGCAGGGGCATCTTTCTTTCTCTGGACAGAGACCAAGATGCCTCTTGCTGCCTGGTGTTATCTTAATGTTCTGCCTGAGATTTATTAATGGGGAATGGAGAAAGGACAAGATCATTTCCCATATCATAACCACTTAGCAGAGAGCCATAAAATAAAGGGGAGGTAAAAAAAAAAAATCCAGATACAGTCCCCATCGTTTATTGCCTGGCAAAGTCTGTCAAGGGAAGGTCACCCGAGACTTCTCACCCATCAATCCAGGAAGGTGATAAATGTGTCACTTGCCACTGTCTTAATCTGGGTGCTGGGGTGGGGGGGTGGGGGCAGAGCAGGGAGAAGATGCTTCTTCTTTCAATGGAGATTGATTTCCGTGGAGAAGGGATGCAGCAGCTGGAACAGACTCCTTGGCCTTCACCTCCTATGATGGGGGAGACGGCCTCCTCCAGGAGGCCCCCAAACCTGTTGATCACCCACTGTATCCACTTGGTGTTCCTTCTTCCCCCAATTTGTCATCTCCTGCTTCTTGAATCACAGAGCTAGAAGCCCCTTGCGAAGTCTGCCCTAGCGGGAAATCCTGGTCCAGCCTGCTTGGAAGGGGGCAGCTGGGGGATGCAGAGTTTGAGGAGGGCGACCATAGGGCTTAAGGGGTGTCCTGGAGGGGCATCTCAGCCAGTGTCGATGGGAGGCAGAAAGGAAGGTTCCAGAACATCTGAGAATGGCAATGGCAGAGTCCTCCTTGAAAAAGAGTCTTGACTTTAACGGTGAGGATGCCAAGATGCAGCTGACCAGCTCTGTGTACCTCCATCCGAGAATGGCTCTTCTGAGCAACTCCCAGCTGAAACCTGAGAGCGGCTGTTTTGTGCATGGGGAGCCCTGAACCAGGGTGCAACAGGCTGGAAACTCTAGGAAGGCTCCTCTGGAAGGAAGCAGCGAAGGCTTTGAGCATGAATTAAAGATGAGCCTGAGTTCCGGGGGTTGCGCCTGCTGTTTGGAGAGCCTCCCTGAAGGGCTCACTGCTCTCTCAGAGCCAAGGATCAAGAGGTGGATGGTCCAGGAGCCGAAAGCACCATGCAAAGGGTCAGAGGGCCTGGGGAGCAAAGGCCAGGAATGGCCACGCAGAGGCCTTGTGGCTTCACTTCTTTGCTACTCAAGAAGAAACATGGGGTGCAATTCCACATGCAGTCGGAGGCTGGGGGGAACCAGCTCTGCAGAACTGGCTGTCCAGTAAAGGGGAGCCCCAAACAAGAGCAGAAATGCCCCCGTGTAGGTCCAGGAGAAGGCTTCTGCTCGGTTTGGCCACAGCTGTGGGTCTGCTGCTGCTGTGGAAGGAGGTCCCAAGCGCGCAGGGGCATGTGGGTTTGGGAGATTGTGCACAGACTTCACAGATGCTCCTGAAAATCCGCCCTTCTGGCCCTGATGCTGCCATTAGCACAAAGCTGGGCTGATCCGAGAGCTCTCCAGAGGCAGCTGCTGCTAGAGCCAGCTTTGGGCAACGCTTGGCGGCAGCATCTGAAGGACTTTGCTGACTGGACTCAAAGGCAAGGGCCTCCTCTTCATCACAGAGACATCACAGAGAGGGAGCCAGCTTAAACCTGGCCAGTGTGGTCTCCAGCGAGAGCAGCTTGTGGCATCCAGGCCCTCAGGAGCAGACAGCAAAGGGGTCATAGCTGGAGCTGAAGGCTGAGCTAAGCGGCTGCCCTAATCCTGCCCTCCCAGACGCTGCGGGCAAGCCAGGAATCTGTGCCATGCACCGGCCGGCTCTCAGCTGCAAGGGAAAGCTCACTGAGAACGGGAGGTGGATTTGAGGAAATCCCTCCCGTTTTTAATTCCACCAGCAAAACACGCCCTGGATGTGTGGGTGCAGACGTGCTTTCCCCCCAGCCTAAACCTGGAGACCTAATCCCGCTCTTCCCATGTGGTGCCTTGCTTCAAAATGGAGACGACAGGGATTTGGGGGCAGGGGTGGGCCGGGGGGCACAACGCATTTGTCTCTTGGAGAAGAAGCAACCAACTGGCTGGTGAGCAGCCCGTGAAGGTCCGTATGTCAGCGGGGTTTCACCTGCTCTCCCTGGCTCCTTGTGCCGAGCAGAGGCAGGCTAATCCAAGCCTCATTTCATTGGGGGGAGGGGGGTGGTCTAAGCTTCGTCTGATTTAGGTCCATGGCAAGGAGGCCTCTCTGCCCCCAGCATCTGCTGAGAGGGCCCACCCCATTTCCCTTCCCGGCCCGCCCATCTTAAAGTGGACAAGGTTGAGGAACCAGCCAAATCAAAGAGTCCAAAATCAGACCACCACTCAGAAACATCCAAACCAACAACATTCAGACTAATTTGCATCTCAAAAAAGGTAAACAGCTGTTTTCTGACAGACCAGCACAATTCAAAGTACGCGGACATTGTCTCCTCGAATGGTGACGAAAGGTTTGCAACCAAATTGCCAAGCTCGGAGCTCAAACCAACAGCCGAACTACCAACCTGAGCTACTTATATTTAAACACATTTCAAAGGTTGAGGAACACTGGACTGGACCAGGAAGTCAGAAAACACCCTGAAAACACAGCAGTTCTGGAACTATGGAATGACCCGATACATTCCTATTGAAGTCTGGGGTGAAAAAAATGTGATTTTGTAGATGCCAGGGGTCAAGAATCTTTTGGATTCTGTGCTGAAAATTCACCCAGAACAATTCCTTAGATGTATTTTATTGAAGGACAGTCATATTTTTATATTAAAAAACACCTGCTTTGATATATATTTAATCTTTTCCTTTTCTCCAATTCCCCTTTCCTGAACAATCCCTCTAATTCTGCTCCAGGGTTCCTGGCGGCTGGTCTGGTCCCAGAGTGCAGGGCATCTCCCTCAGCTGGCACCAGCAACTGCTCCCTCCTTCAATCTGGGTGATTTCCTGGCTACCAAGCCAATGACAGACAGCTGGCCTTATCTGTGAGAAGCAGCCGAGATAAGATAGCCAATGGGTTTTTTTTTATTCCCCTGCAGCTTGGCCCTAACCTCTCCAGAGGGAGACTGGATTAGCAGCTTGTTTTGTTTCTGAGAGTAGAAAATGCAGAATTTGGAGCTTGGAGGGGAGGGAGCATGGCAACAAGCCTGACTTTGGGCTGGAGTCCCACAGCCCCCTGAACCCAGTCGCAGCTTAGCCAAACAAGGGTGCTGCCCTCCCACCTTGGCTGCCTGGGCTAATCTACTTTGTGTCTTGTGTGGGGCGAGGGTCCTTTGCCTTCCAAGGAGTGGACACACTGCGCAGCATAGCACACCTACACCCTTTAGGGCAGCACGCGCCCTCCCTAATCACAGGTGATCACTCTGCTCACCTCTGCCCTTCTAGGACCGTGTCAGGTGATGTTGCCACTTAAGGAGGCCTTCAAAACCCAAGTCTGTTAGTCCAAAAATGCTCCCTCCATTCCTCCCCCATCTTCCCAGTTCGGAAAGTCCCCAGGGGCCGTGTTAGACCCCTCTTGTTGCTTTGAAAAGACAGCAATCTGCAGTGATTTCAGGTGCTGCAGCTCCTTCCCATAAACCCTCCCTTTGACCTGGGAGGTTTGCCTGCAATAGGCTGGGAGGGACTGCTCGCCTTCCTGCTTTCTGAAGAGGGGAGTCCAAGACGGGGCTTCCGCTCTGGCTCCTAGTTTGACCCGGGGTGGGAGGGCGTTTGGGGAACAGCAGTGGCTCCCTTAATAAGGCCTGGGTGATGTGAGAGTTTGCATTTTCCTTTGTGGTCTCAGGTCTCCAAAGAGACCTCCCAAGAGCACCACCTGAGTAGGAGACGTGGCTTCGAAGCCCTGAAAAGCAGGTGCAGGGACAAATTTGACACACGCTGCAGCTGCTCAAGTATATTTTGAACCGTTGATCACATATTGTCACACAGTTCTGTTTCTTTCCCTCCTGTCACCGTCTGTCATCTTGCTCTTCGAATTAGCTGAAAATGGGAGACTGCCGAGTCTGTTAAGGGAGCCTCCTACAGAGATCAGCCTGATCGGTGCCCCCTGAAAGGAAGAGAAGGGAGAAAGATGAGGGGCCCCCAGGATATAATGTGGGTGTCCAGATACGGTGCCCACTCCCTCTAAGGCCAGCCAAATCCTCCAGCTTCCTTCCTCTCTTGCCGTTCCGATTATAACCTATCTGATCAAAATTGGATATTTCCGTAGCCTCTTCTTTTGTAAAAGCTACTATATTTCACTCTGGCACTTTTGATTTATTTTGCCATCTGTTCAGAACAGTCTGTTATCGATAAGAGATAATTTCCCATTCTTTTCACATCCCTGAAGGTTTGGCAGTCAGTCGATAACCTTGACAATGAGGTGGGAATGGCCTCTTTGGCATATCAATTGCGCTTTCCCAAGCGGCTAATTGATTGGCTCCTACGTCCACCTGCCTAGATGGGTGCAAAAAAGAAGCGGTGGAAGGCCTCTTCAGGAAGGCCCAGGGACATTGCACCTCCCAGAGGCCCATGGAGAGGCTCTTTGTGTATCTCTTTAGCTGGTCCCGGAGCCTGGCACCCAAGCCCTGGCCTCCACCTTGGATCGGGAACCCTGGTCAGAGAGCACTTCAGGGGAACCTGGTTGGTCAAGTAGTATGAACTTCACTTGGCGAGTCATCCAGCTTTGAGTTTCCTGACAGGATCCCCCAATTGCTCTCTCCCTCTCCCCAAATTTTGAAGCCAGCCTTCTTAGGCTCTCTGAAACCCTCTGGCCCCTTTCGATGTGCTGCGTTGGAGGGGGTGGATTGTTGTTAGAGCCAAAATGGTCGGAGGGAGGGAAAACGGCTGCTTGGAGTAGTTTGCCAGGAGCCGCCTGTCAAAAGGAAGCAGAGCCTGGGGAGGCCGAAGGGGGACGGCGACAGAAGGCGGGTGAAGCCTACAGGGGGATGGAGGTGAGGAGAGCAGGTGAGCAGCAGAAACGTAAACAGCTTTGGAGGAACTGGGACTGGAGGAGAGAGCAGAGGCCAGGCCCTGCTCCCTCCAGCTCCTCACTTCCTACCAGAGGTAAATATTGCGGCAGGTGTGCCTTGTGCAGGAGGGCGAACTCAGCTGCCTGAACCTGGGGCTGCTTCTCCGTCGCCCCACTTCCTGCTTCTCCTCTCAGAGGGATTGGAGTTTGGGGTCTTTGCTCTGTTTGGGGTTCCTGGCTGGAATAACATGGCAGCTGCTTTCGGAGTGAGGTTGGAAGCACTTTCCTTCTGCTCCCCCAAACCTGCAGGCAGATGTTCTCAGGTGGCAGCTTCAGCAAGGTCACCTCTTTGGCCCCTTGGCTTCTGGGAGGAAGGCTGGTGCTGCACCTCCCATTGGCGGTTTGAGGAGGCATCTAAGAGGGCATTTGGTTTTCTCTGCTGTGGCAAAGGAGCAGGGACTCTTTCCTTCTTTCTAGGTATCACAAGACAAGGCTGGGAACTGGGCACATCTGTGCCCCTCTGTAGGGAGGAGGGGGCTGCCAGAGAGAAGCCCCCAGGCTATTTGCTGCATCCAACAAGACAGTGGTTGGAATATGGAAAGACATTTCACGACTTCTGACAGATTAAGGCACTACGGAACCCAATTCCTGAACTGCCCCCTGGCAATGTCCTCCAGATGCCCTGGGCCTCCCCCGAGCCATCAAGGATTCATGCACTCCAACATATGCAGAGGACATCACTTTGAAGGCCATCCCTGGTCTTTGAGACCGTTGGCTCTGGTTGATGGAAGTTGTAGCTCCCGAAATCTTAAGGGCAGCATTTTGGGGGAATCTTGTTTGATGTGGCCTCAGATCCAAGTCTTGGATGCTAGGGAGGGGGAGCCGAACACCCATTTCATGAAAGCATAGCAAGCTGGGATGGGATTTGTTGGGGTTTATAGCAGGGTGGCTCGTTCAGAAGTTCCAAGTGGTTCCCTGGCGGTGCTGGAAGATCGCAATGAGGCCAGGCCAGCTCCCCAACAGATGGAATCGCATCCTCCTTTCCATTTTGCGGTCATTAAAGAGGGGATGGTGTAGGCCGCCGTTTCAATCGAAGAGCAGAGGAGAAGTTTCCCAGCACCCGAGTGCCGTAGACGGTCTAATGAGCTTGGGTGGGATTCGAGAATTTATTAAATATCTTTGGATTCCAGCCCAGATTTCTCTTCACCTTCACAAGAGGTGAACTTCTGTCTCTGAAAAATCTTCCATTGATCTTCTCGCTCTTTAAAGTTCTTCCGGAAAGAAAGACATGAAAAGAACTGGCAAAATATAAATTAAGCATCGGTTTCCTTTTCTGTTCCTTAGTGAAACCAGGGATGGTGTAAAAGCTTCCAATGTGTGTGTGTGTTTGTGTGTGTGCTCTTTGGGAGGGCTTCTTTTCTACCTAGATATTGCGTCTTCGAGACCACCTGGCTCTTCTCCGGGCTTTCATCAGATTGTCACAACAGATAGAAGGCAAGCTGGTCTAGGAATGACCATCCTTCTCGCGTTGGGGGGACTTCAGATCAGCCACTCCCCCCCCAGCCCAACCTACATCCGGAGCCCCCATCCTGAGTTCTCAAGAAGATATAAAAGCAGCAATAAATAAAATCAGCTGTTGGGTGCCAATCAAGTTGGCTAGGTTCACACATTAGGGATGATTAACCAGGCTTTACTGAAGAAGGTACAACTGGCTGGGATCACACAGCATAAACTCTGGCTTGAGAACTACAGTGGCTGGCAGTGCTTTGCTGACCCCATTATGGTTACCATAGGTTCTTTTGCAAATATCTTCTATAGATTCCATAGAAGCAGGCACCTTCCTTGAATAAGCTGTCTCAGGCATGGCTTGTCAACCCCAAGGCCAAGGGCCTTAGTTCAGCTTCTTCTTTAAGCTTATGCTAACAGCAATTCAACAACTTGGAAAGTTTAGAAGCCAGCTATTTAAAAACTTATATTTCCCAAAACTGACAATTTTGAGGGGTGGAGATTGTAACAAGCAACACCTCAGGGATTTTAACAGCTCTCTGCCAGACACCTGGAGTGAGATGTAATCGGAAAGAATATGGAACAAGCCCAGATAGTAGGAGGAGGAGGAGGAGGAGGTTGGCATATAATTGTTTGTGCCTTTGAACATGTTGTGCGAATGCAGCTCATTGTGGTTTATTCTATAAACCATGCTTAAACAAACCACTGTACTGCTTAACTTGCTGGGTGAACCAGGTCACTGCATTATAATTTTAGCTACAGATATAGGCCTATTATCCAAACTATTATCCAAACCATGCAGGATACAGCCCTTCCCAAACTTGCCGCCCCAGGAAAAGGGGGCCAGTCTGGAGCTCCAGGGGAGTGATTAAATAAAGCCAGGCCCATTTGAAGGGGAGGCAATGCCACCAACACAAAGCAAGATGCTAATTGCCCAAACCTCCATCTCTCGCATTCCTTCAGAACTTGGCATGGCCAAGAGATCTAATCTGATCCTAATCCTGAGTAGTTTTTCTCTGGTAATATCACACTACTAACTAGAGCATACAAAACATTTGCCAGACCAATCCTCGAACACAGCTCATCAGTCTAGAACCTGCATTATATATCTGATATTAGCACAGTGGAGAAAGTCCAGAAATATTTCACAAGAAGAGTTCTCCACTCCTCTACTCGTTGCAGAAGACCTGATGCCACCAGACTCGAAATTCTAGACCTAGAAAACCTAGAACTACGCCGCCTTCAGTCTGGTCTAAGGATAGTACATAAAATTATACATTGCAATGTCCTACCTGTCAATGAATACTTCAGCTTCAACTATAACAACACAAGAGCAAACAATAGATACAAACTCAAGGGAAACCGCACCAAACTCGATTGCAGGAACTATGATTTCAGCAACAGAGTGGTCAATGTCTGGAATGCTTTACCTGACTCTACCTGAAGAAAAGTGGTTTCTTCCCCAACTCAAAAGCTTTAACCTTAGACTGTCTACTATTGACCTCACCCCCTTCCTAGGAGGTCTGTAGGGGATCTGCATAAGCGCACCAAAGTGCCTACCCTCCCTGTCCTATTCTTTCTTTTATTTTTCTTATATGTATCCATTTCATGTATCCATAATTATGTTTATAGTTATACCTGTTATCTTATAACTGCTCGACAAAATAAAATAAAATAAATAAATAAATCCTAGATTACCCTGGAGGGTCTTTGCTGGAGCGGTTTTAGAGACATAAAAGGGTGCTGGAACCGATCGGTGGGGGGGGGGCTTAGAGCTCACCTCAGCATTTCACTTTGCTCCTCTGAGCCCTTCAATCACTGCACACTCACAACTCCAGCCTCCCTGCACGGCCCCCGTCATTAGCAGTGCTCCCCGAGAAGCATCAATCAGGCGGGCTGGGCTGGGAGGGGGAATGCTCAGCCCCCAGTAGCTTCTGCCAAGGAAATCATCACTCTGCCCTGATGCCACCTGCCTTGCCGCCTTCTCCCCTTTTTGGTGACCTTCAATGTTTGAAGGACCAGCTCTTCCCCAGGGACACCTACCGTTGCCTTAAAACTGTCCCAAAGGTTTAAGGGTTCTCTTGATTTTTGGTGCGTCCAAGGAACCCTCCAGTTTCCCGCAGAATTTCAGAAGTGGCAACCGGTTTTCCTCGTTCTGAATTCTAAAGGCTTTGATGGTAACCTTTTGGTGTGTGATGCCGAAGGTTCCTCAGCCAGAACCTGCTGCTGAAAACCTGGATAGGCCATTCTGGAGCTCTTTGATGTAGGACAATCTGCTCTTTGGTGGTTTGCCATAAGATTCAGAGTGTGACCTTGTGCATCGGGTTCTTGGCGAACCACTTTTTAGGAGTGTGAAATGCCAGTTTGTCACCCTTTAAATAACGCTATACTGTTCTCAAGGTGTTCTGAGGGGAAACAGGCCCACAAAGATCTGTACAACCTACTTAAAGCTTCTGCTCCCAACTGGTTTCTTTTGGGTGTTTGTATGTGTGCGTGTGTTGATTTATATTAGTCCAGATTCTACTGGTGTTAGATCAGAGCGGGTGTCCTAATTTGGTTGGGCCAACTCCCATCATCTCCTGGGCAGAATGGCCAAGCAGTTCATGTGCTGCCCAGAGGATTGTGGGAGTCCAGCAGCGTAGCGCAGCATAGAGCAGGGCTTTCCAACTTTGGCAACTTTAAGACCTGTGGACTTCAACTCCCAGAATTCCTCAGCCAGCAAAGTTGAAGTCCACAGGTCTTAAAGTTGCCAAGGTTGGAGAGCCCTGGTCTAGAGGGCACCAGGTTGGGGAAGAGCCAGCAGCCTTTCCTGGTCGATGCTCCTCTTCTAACCCTTGCAGAACTTGGCTTCAGGGGCCCTCTGGTTGCATCCCAGCTGCCTGGCTCTGGGACCAGTTTTATTCCACCGGGTGGGATGGATTTCTCTGGAAAGCGGGCAGCCATCGGGTGACTGGAGCATCCTGGTGTCCAGAGGGAAGACTTAGCCCGCGGGGGGGGGGGGGGCTTCAGCCTCTCCCCGAGTTCTTCTCGGGGAAGAAGGCAACTTTCCTGACTTTGCCTCCTTTCCCGGCTTCATCCCCCTGGGTTGGTCCCAGGGGCGGGTTGACTGAGAAGATCTGCTTTCGAACTGCCCAACCTCTTCTTGGAAGGGTGAAGCCTCTGAGTCGGGGCAACGCGACCCGCTCGCTCTGGATTGTGTCTCGTGCTTGCCCAGCATTCCTGCCCTCATCGAGGCCCCAGGAACCAAATGCGGTGCCAGCCGGTTCTGGTTCGATCAGGCCCGTCCGGGTCCGGGCAGCTCGGGGGGGGGGCGGCGGCTGGGGGCCGGAGAGTCGGGCCGCACCGGGCGACCGAGCCCCAACACGCCGGCCCGGTCCTGGGGAGGGAAGCGCCCGGGCCGGCGCGCGTCTCCCCGGGCGCGGGCGGGCGGGCGCGAGCGAGCGAGCGCGGGGGGGCCCGTAAAAGCTCTCGCTAGCGCTGCTTGTGGTCACAGCCAAGCAAGCTCGCCGCCTCTCTGGATCCGGCTCCGCTCCCGCACTCGGCGCCGCGCTGCTCCGGCTGCGCCCGGCCCGGCCCGCCCTGCCCGCCTCGCCGCCCTGGCCGGGCAGCTGCGGCCGGACAGCCCCCGCCAGCCAGCGCGCCATCGCCGGGCCGGGAGGGGGCAGAGGCGGCCCCGCCGCC
>BLBF01000068.1:919533-935826 GCA_015471245.1 Laticauda colubrina
GAGGAGGAGGAGGAGGAGGAGGCGCACTCCTGAACGGAGGGCCAGAGCCCGCTGGGGTCAGGGCCAGGGGAAGCCAGAGCGGCCGGGCCCTTTGCCTCCCCAGGCCCGGGCGCTGGCCCTGGCTTTGGGGCTGGAGGGGGACTGAGGAAGTGGGTGGTCTTGTGCCAGCAGGACCTCCCTGGCGAGCCCCAGGACAGCATCACCTGGGGTGGCTGGGATGCCGCCCTTTCTTCACGTCCTGCCCCTTGGATTTCGCTCTGGCCCTGCTGAGCCCCCTCCCACCTGGCACGGGCTGCTGCCAGGTGTCCCGGCCCTCCCCAGAGGACGCACCAGGGGTGGGATGGTCCTTGTAAGGCCTCCCCCTCCCTCTCTGGAGTTGCCAGCATCTCTGGCTTCTCTGGGAAAGGGGAGGAGGGGGGCTGGCCTGAAAGGACTCTCCCTCGAGGTTCCTGGTGATAATACAAGACTGCAAGGAGTCACAAGAGGGGGGCAATCCGGGGTCCCAGGTCTTATGGGCACCTGTGTCCCCAGGACCCCTGCAGAGCGGGGGGCCCTGGACCCTCGTCCCAGGCACGAAAGGAGGGGGGCCTGAAGTCTTCCCCGGCCGATGTGTGGCAGGCCTGGATGTTTCTTACGTAAACCTTCCGCATTGGGCATGCCGAGTGGCCCTGCAACTGAACACCCCGATGCCGACGGGCAGAAACACATGACTGCTGTATGGGAGGAAGCTGTTTCCGTCTCTCCTTCTGTGGGCTGATCTAAACACTTTCAGGGCTTTCAAAGCAACCTGCTAGGACAGCGCGGCTTGTAGGAAATGGAGGCGCTGGCAGGAGCCACGGCAGGGCTGGCGTTGGAGGCGGTCGGGGAAACAAAGTCAGCTGCAAGCGGGCACCCAAGGCCACCCACCCCAGCCAGCAGAGTTCATTGCTGATGAAACTCTGCCCACGGCTCAGGTTGTGGCTGGCGGGTGGAGCCGTGGTCGTCTTTCTTGGCCGGGAGACGGATGCAGTCAGTGCCTTGCAGCACAAGCTACTTGCAGCATTGGGGGTGGGCTTTCTGGAAGGGGTGGGCCCCCTTGTGTTGAGGGCAGGTCTGTGGCGGTGGCACCTTGGGCAACCTGTGGGTAGCACTGGAGCCCCCTTGCCCAGCCTCTAACGGTGTGCAGGATGGGCACTTCTGCCCCAGGAGTGAAGACCCCGCTTCCCCATGGGGTCCATCTTGCATAGTTGGGGAAGGAGGGAGGGAGGGAAGCCGAGGGGTGGGAGGGAGGGGTGTACACATCCGCAAACCCACCAGCCACCTCTACCCACTTGCTCAGCTGTCTGGCCATCTGTAAAGCCTGCCTTGCTTGGCGTTGCTCTCAGCTTCTCTGGGCGGCATTTAGAAACAATCAGGAGTCTGTGGCGCTTAAAGACTAACAAATTTATTGTGCCACTTCATCAGGAGCCGGGCTGTGGTCCAAGAAGGCATCTGTCAGGATAAATCTGTGAGTCTTTAAGGGGCCGTAGGAGCGCCTCACTCCGTGCCTTCCAGGCAGCTGGAGTTGGGGAGTGCCAAGGCCCTGGAGGGCGCAGCTCCTCCAGTCTGTGTGCGGGGAAGGCTGTCTCCCCCTCCCCCCAAATGGGAGGTGTAGCAAAAGGCCCAGATATGTGGGGCTGGTTGCTCTGAGAATTCCCCACCCACAACATGGAGGATTTGGGGGTTTAATCAGTCTTTTGGTCCCTGGGAGGGAAGGGGGACTTTTGTCTAAGGAAGTCACGGAGGGTGGAGCCAAGCTTGGAGGACTTCCAGCCTCAATTGGGGGGGGGGGGGGGCTCAACCCTATCCTATCTCAGCCGCCCAGGTCTGCTGTCGCCATGCCCACTCCTCTGCAGCGTTATCAGCAGCTCCTCTGGCCAAGGGATGCGCCACGAAGCCAACCAGCCTGGGCAAATCTGAAAGGGCCTCACTTGTGCCACGTCGGCTACGAGCATCAGCTAGGCAGGTCTGAAACCCCACGGGGTAGGGTGGCCAGGTGGGCAGCAGAGAGCCACGGCCTCTCTTTCAGCTCTCGGCCTCCGCTGCCCCCTCCCTGAAGTGGGGAGGTTGAGTCCCCCCCCCCCTTCCAAGGGGAAAGTTTCTCCTTGGCACCAGTTTCCTTTCTTGGAGCATCATAGAATAACCTTCCCTTCTGCAGCCTTGGGAGGGTGGGGAGAGGCCGCATGGAAGGCCTCTAGCAGCTCCTGGAAAGAGCTGGCAGCCTCTCCTTGGCCAGGAACCCAGCCACGCACGGAAGTCCCAGGTGCAGGGGGGCCCCTTGAGGTCAGGGGTTTTGGGGGCCCAGGGGCCTCTGCCTCCCCTGCAACCCCGGGACAGAATCTGAGACTCAGGGAGCCTCTTGAATTGTTCAGCCCCCCCTGCAGGACCACTTCCGCTTGCCCACCGGTTCCTCTCCGAACCAGCCACTTCCTGGCCCAGAGGTTGGGGGTGTCTGGGGGGGTTGTTCCCAGCCTCCCTCCAGGCAAATTACTCTCCCGTTGCTGATGGTTTTCTGGAGAGCTCAGCTGCTGGTTGCCTGGAGCCAGGAAGCCCAGTGCCTTTCCGGGGAAAGCAGGCCCGTCGTTGAGAGGCTCCTGGTTTATGGAGACTTCGGTTCAGGGTTGGCAGTTGGTGTGTAAGGATAAATTATCCCCAGTGAGGAAAATCCGCCCTCATCTTCCTCCCGTGTCTCCAGTTGAGGAGTCTGTGGCTCAGGCTGCCTTCGGAGAGACTCTCCGGCTGATGCCTGCTTGCGTTTGCCCACCAGCTGTCAGGATGGCAACCCAGTGATGGATGGATCTTTTTTGGGGGGACTGCCTTCAACATCCCCCCCTGCTCTGTGCCTTGCATCTCTCCCCGTTGGGCTCCTGCCTGTGCCCCCCCCCCCATGGGTCTGCGAGGAGAACTGGCTTTTCCCAAGGCTGCCATGGCCCTCGGATCTGGCTTCACGCTGCCTCCTAAGACACCGCTGGGCACGGCCTTTAATTGGGATGCAGGCTTGACAGGTTGGGTGGAGCCACTGATTGCGGTTTGTGGTGGTGGAGCCGATGGAGGAAGCCTTTTGAGAGTGGATTCTGTCGTCTTTGAGCTTCGGATTAGTGCAAGAAGGGCATCAGAGTTTGGTGAGGCTAAAATTCAATCCTGGCTCAACCCTGAGGTTTCATCCCATCTTGTTTGCAAATATCCAGAGGTGTTCTTGTATCCAAGCATTCTTGTGGACCAGAAACTTGGAACGCAGCTTTGACTACTAGGGTGTCTTTTATGTCTCTGTGTAGAATGTACACTTCCAGCCTCGTCACCTCTCCGGAAATAACTGCTTTGGGGGTCCCGGGGGGGGAGGGGGAGGGCTGGGCATAGTTGCCCTGCCTTTTCCTGTCCTGGAGCGACTTGCCCCCTGGTGCTCCCCTCCCTCTGTTCAGCCCCTCCCTTTTGCACCCAATTCCTTGACTTTATTCCTTAAATATCCTCTTCCCGAGTGATGTGCAGAAGGCTGTTTTTGCAGCACGAGTTGAACTTCTTGATAGCGTAACAAATTTTAGCTTAGCTTGCTACTATTCTAATGAGCTTCCTTCTGGCTAGATAGGGGGAAAAAAGAAAAAGAAAAAGAAAAAAAAAAGCTTCAGCCTTGCTGGAAAAAGATTTATGCCCACGGATTTGACAAGTAAGTTTAGCCGATTGTTGAAAAAGCAAGCTATGATTACAGGCTGGCAGCCGGCACGGCACGACCAGGGCTGAATTTTAAAGCAGGCAGACCGAGTGCTTATTGGCAAAAGAAGGCATTTGGGAGCAGGGGAGGGGGCTGAACAGGGGCTTTTCTGAGGGAGGGGGCGAGCTGAGAAGGGGCTGCTGGGCTTTGGGACTCCCTGGGGGTGGGGGGTAGGGGAGATCTGCGTACAAAATAAACCCGCCTTGGAGTGAGCTTCCTTGCTAGGCCGAGGACTGCAGCCTGCAGCCTCTTCTGTTCATTCGTTCCTGCATTCATATATTTCTTTATATGCCGCCCATCTTACTGTCAACTCACAACGTCCTAAAACAAGAATATAAAACAATTAAAATAATTAAAGCCATGAAGCATTAAAACTGAAAAGGTTAAAAAGAAGAGCAACGCATAAATGGGGTAGAGGAGTGACCTTAACCTCCTAACCCCTCCAGGGTGGGAGGCTGCAGGGTGGGTTTCTTTTTTAACCTTCCCAAAGCCTGGGGGGAATCTCCTGGTGGGGTCCCATCCAGTCTGGCTCAGTGAGGCATAGCTACCTGAGATCACAGGAGATGTCAACGGGGGATAACTAGGTTCTTGTGAATTTGGGTGTCCAGGATGGCCACAAGTCACATATTTTCTAGGCATCGAATTGCTACCCTGAGCATTTCTGGGATTTCATGCTTGCTTATTGGTGTTGCCTCAAAAGGGGCTCGGCCCATCCCTTAAAATTGCCCCTTTGATTGTGACAAAAATTGTGTCTGAGTTGGAAGCTCCTCCTTTGACTTGGGATGAGTGTGTGAGATTCGTAGAAGCGTCTCAATAGCCGCGATGGAGGGGGAGGGTTGGAAAGACCAAGCGCCAGAGCTCGCTTTGGTGCTGCAACATGGAGTTTGTAGTGTTCTTTAAGTTAGGGAAAGGGCCAACTGTTGCCCTGGGTGATTTTTTTCAAAGAATTGATAGTGTTTGCAGGAGGAAACAAAACGGTGCAAGCTGTCCTGTTGCGGGGCAGTGGGGATTTTCTTGGCAAGGGGGTGCAACGGTTTTCCCAAGAGCTTCCTGCATTCTAGCAAGCTTGGAAGGCCCTTTTTGAATCCGCTTCCTTGGCACTTCGGAGCCAGCTGACTTTTTCTAAGGAAGCCTCCTTGGTATGGAAGCCCTGCCCCTCCCCAGACCACCCCGCCCAGGATGCAGCTCTTCACAGGAGGTTTTTAAACTTAGCTTGGCTTCGAGGCTTGGCTTGCTGCAGAGGCTCTCCTGCTGGACAGCCAAATAAGTTGATGTTGGCCGCTTTTGCAAGCTCAGGTTTATCACACGCAGCTCCTTCAGCAACAATGAGGGACACAACTTCCTTTGGGCCCTGTAGGACTGGTATGGCGGGAGGGGCCCCGAAGGAGCCTGCACCAGCTGGGGAGAGGGGGGCCTCTTGGGCTCTGCAGGCGTTTGAAGCCATTCATTTTAAGTGCGGGGGGGGGGGGGGGGAGAGCAGATGCTTGGTAGCTAATAGCTCCCAGCCAGCAGCTGATCCACTGCTCCCAAGAAATGCCCTTTGCAACCCTTGGGGGAGGGCTTCAGGGGGAAGGGCGTTAGAAACCCCATTGCAATGGTTAGGTGGTTAATTCTCTGCCTTTTCTCCTGGGAAAACGAAACCTGTAATATCTCCCTTTTTTCCTGTCCAAAGGGAGTTGCAAGAGGGAATGGCAAGCGGTGTTAAAGGACCTGCTGCATACCTGTGCAACATATGGGCTGGGACCAAGTGGATCATGGCTTTGGACAGAGGTTGTTCTTCTCTCGGTCCGGGTTTGTGTGTGTGTGTGAGAGAGAGAGAGAGAAAGAGAGAGAGAGGGAGGGAGGGAGGGAGGAAGCAGGGAAGGAAAGAAGGAGATGGGAATGAGAAAGGAGGAAGGCAGGAGAGGAAGAAAAAAGAAAGGAAACACCCCAGGACGGGACTTGCCACTTTGGAGCCTTAATTCACCAACCAGAGCGTGCTGGTGGGGCTTCTCCTCCTGAGGTTAAAAGGCAGACAAATCACCCTCCCCGATGCCCGTTTGCAGACACCTCCTTGTCCTAAACCTGCAGAGTTACATTTACCAAGATGATAGCCGTATACTTGGGGTTTAGTTACATAAGAGCTGTTGCTACTACTACATTTCAAGTTACACCAACCCACCCTGGAGCTGGTGCAGCTCCTGGAAGCGGAAGGCTCCCTCTGAGGTCAGTTTGTTGGGCACATAATCCAGACTTGCAGGCTTCTAACTGCCTTTTGGTCCTGTTGAGGCCGAAGGAAGCCACACTGGTCAGGAGAATTTGTAGTCCTGAGTTCAGATCTCCGCTTGGCCGTTCCATGAAGCTGCTTGGTTAATCTTGGGCCAGTCTAATCTTTCGTGCCACCCAACAAAACGATGGTTGCCATTAGTGTCTGGGGGGGACCCTCATTTTAGAGATGGAAATGGAGCATGAAGGCAAGGCGATTTTGGGGGCAGAAGCAGGGATACGTAGCAGTGTGGATCAATTGATGGACAGTCCTGGTTTGGGGACATCAGATTGTAGCTGTTGAGGGCCCACACGAGGCCCTCAAGAGGTCTCTGGTCTGCCATTTGTGGGGTCTGTATCTGTTTTCCATGATGTTCCAGGGTGATTCTTTGAACACCCACGAAAGGCAGGGCCTGGAGCCATGCTAGGTGGACCGAGGTCCTCTTCTGGATCAGGGATCTTTTAAGGAGTATCTTGTGGCTGTGTTTTCCAAAATCTTGCTGAGCTTGTGAACACTTGTGTTTCCACTTCTCCATGTGAGTTTTTGCACAAGGCTCTTTCCTCTTCCTTTACTCCCTTCTCCAGATGTTTCCACCCAACAATTTTCAGACCCTCTGGCAGCCCTGGAAATATGGTCTGGTCACACTGAGCTGTGGAGAAGACCGTGGTTGTGCCCTAGGCCATGTGTGTGTGTGTGTGTGTGTGTGTGTGTGTGTGTGCAAACTTGGCTACTTTTTGTGGACTTCCAACTCCAGCATGGCTGGTTGGGGATTTGGGGGAGTTGAAGTCCACATGCCTTAAAGTGGCCACTTTAGGAGGCCCTTGCCCTGGACAAACAATTCTGGAAAAGACTTTATTCTAGCTGGTAGTGGTGGGAGACCTTAAACCAACCAGCCCACTGTGGTTGGGATGCAATTCTCAGCCCTGAGAGACCTGCCTGCAGACAGAGATGGTCAAACCCCCCCTTCCTCCCCCCCAAGGCTTGTTCTGGATCCAAGCTTTCTAGGGCCCCTGAAATGTGCCAGATAAAGGGGGGGGGGTTTCCTATTGAAGCCATCCCTTATTCCTGCAAAGCAGGCAGCTGGGCCATTCAGTGGGATTTTTTTTTTTTGCCTCTTCCTGATGCCGGCTGAGTTTGCCTTGCGCCATCAGGACAGTCTCAGGATAGCGCTAGCGAAGAAAGCTCTGTTTGCATTTCAGCCGGTCCCTGGGGGATTCTCCGTTCTAATGTATGCCACATTCGCCCCTTGCACGTTCCCTGCGAATGCCTACCCCACTCCAAACATTGTTTTTCCAAGCCGGCAAAAGCTTTCGCAAGACGTTAATGTAAAAGCCTTTATAATCTCCGCTAATTAGGAACATTACCATCCCATTCCCTGCTCTTGATTGTGCCTGTATAGGGAATATCAAGGTAATGATGATGGACCAGGGGTGCCGTTTTACATGCATGTGAGCAAGCGAGCTTTCCTAACCAAGCTTCTCTCTCCCGCAGACTCCCTGAGTTGGGCGCATTGCGGAAGCATCAAGGGCAGTGCCTGGCACTCCTGGCCAGCGTGGGGGCCCCGGTGCCCGCCAGGTGTCCCTTTCAGAGTGGCCTTTTCCAAAATACATTATACTCAGCCACAGGCCAGGTTCACAAGTGGAAAGGTTAAGGCAGGCTGTGGCCAGCCAAAGGCTCCCCTTCAGAGTCATCGAACGTTTGCGCCAGGCGCCTCACACAGCTCCATCCAGCTTCGATGTGCATCTCCATTCAGGATCCTTGACAGCCCCTGGGTTTACCTGTCCCACCAGCATCATCTGGTTCATTTCATTTTGGCTTAGCAAGGTGCATTAAACCCATCCCTACAGCTCATAGATCTGTTGAGATGGCTTGTTGCACATCTGAACTCAGCCAGTTATGGCTGAGTCACCTTGGTTTAGCAAGCCCAGATTGTGAATGCAATCTGTTTGTGGAGCTGTGGGGACCTCTGCTCATTCAGCCCTTTCTATGCAATCCTAGCTGGTCTCACTTGCCCATGAGTCCTCTTCAGGGTGCAGGAGGTGAGAGTTTGGGACCTGAATTCGGATTTGGAAGAGCTCTCCCTGGACCCTCCTCCAAGTGCACCGTGGGCATGGGGTAGTTTTTGTGGGCTGAGCTTCTCAAAGCTGGGAGAGGAGAGATGGAAGGGAGGTCAAACAGCATCTCTGCCAAGCCAGGCTCTGCCTTGAATCCATGCCTTGCAAAAGCCAAGATCAAGTCCTTGGGTTTGCATTCAGATGTTGACTGGAAACCGTGAAAGAAGGCAGCTTTTTCGCTCGCATGAAACAGAAACGACAGAGAGCAGAGTCTGGTTTTGGCTCTTTATTGATTCTTCTGAACAGAAGCTGAGTGGCTTTTCCAAGGCCTGGAACACATTTGTCACAATACGGGCAAAAAAATAAAATAAAAAAATTGCTGGGTGTTTTTTCCTTTGGTGTGTGTGGGGGGGAGAGAAGCAGAGTGGACGGAGAGGGCCAGTTTACCTGTTATTGCTGCAATTTGACATCAATTGCTGCAATTTCAGGGTGGGTGGAAAGTGCCAGTAGGCCCTGGGACTGAATCATCTTGTTAATAAAGTTGTTTTTTTGTCTGGCTCGGCTCCTTTGTGCGGATCAATTTTCTGAAAGGAAGCCACCTGGAGATTTTTTCCCCCTGTATTACGTGCTTTTAGTCCAGTCCAAATCCCGTAACATTTTTTGTTGCAGCTCGCCAGGTGTTGAGTGTTGAAAGTCAATTTTGGAGCTGTAGGTTAACTTGAGTTTGCTTTGATTTGTTTTCCATTCTCTATTAATGTGCCCGCTTTAAACGTGGTGGTAAGAGGAGCATTTGGGACCGAAAGTGCCTCCTTCCTTGAATGGTGGTTTCACAATCGCTGCCTCCCATCCTCCCCACTCTGGATGGCTGGGCGAGCTCTGCTTGCTTTCCCCTCCTTGGCTCTTCAGAGAAGCCAACCTGTCAGCTTCTCCTGTCAGCAGGTGCAGCAGCCAAGGGTGGGCCCAGGACCAGCCACTGCCTATCCCATCCAGAGGGATGTGTTTCTCAGGCCTTCTCGAAACTGAAGCAGAATGAAAGGGGGGAAGAGGGGAGGGGGCTTCTTTGCTGGCATTCTTGAGGGAAAAGCCTCTCCCCTGGTCAGCTTCCTTGATGCAGATCTCAGGACAGATATCCCTCAAGTTACGACCGACCGTGATGACCGTTGCAATGATTCGAATTCCTTTCGGCTCTGGCTGCCCTGGTTTTCCTCTGGCAGGCTCTGGAAAGCAGCCTTCAGCATCGTTGTCTGAAATCATTAATGTGTTTGTTAAATAAGGACGTGGAGTCCATTATCCTGTGAATAAATTATGCAAATATGCCAGAAAGCAAAAGAAATTCAGCATTTCTCCTCTTGCCAAAGTGAAGGCGTTTCTGGGAATTGTAGATGGAAGTGGCAATCTGGGGTTTCTTTGGTTCCTTTTGTGCAAACAGTCTTCTCCAGAGAACTCTGTGTGTGTGTGTGTGTGTGTGTGTGTGTGTGTGTGTATGTGTGCATGCATGCGTGCCTTCCTTCCCTGAATGAGCTCCCTCAGCTACCACTGCCCAGGAGAATGTGGATGCTGCCCAGTTCAAGAAACAGAGGCTGGATGGCAGAGCCAAGCTGGGTTTGTGGACCACGGCTAGATCAAGCTGCGGCGCCGTCCAAAGTACTACATGAACCGAGCCAACGGTCACTTACCTAAGAAACCGGGCCTTCCTGGCTTGTACGAAGGGATTTTGGCCCTTCAAGATTTTGTTCAGCTCTCTGGGAGGCCTCTTGGATAGTTGGAGGGTGATGTGGCTTCAGCTGCTGTCCTCTCCTCACGTTCCAGATGACGCAATGGCCTTGTTCGAGTCAGTCCTTCTCCAGAACTTCCAAGAGCAACTAATCCAAGTTGGGCCAAGAAAGGCTTGCCTGCTTTGGAGCTGAGCCTCTCAAATTAACATTGGATGACCTGCTGTTCTCCAGAAGCCCTCCCCCCTCCCCTCCCCCTTTTAAGCCCTAAAGGAGTGGGATGTTACCGGAGGCTCTGAATCTTTTGGGGGGTTGTTATCTCGGGAGACTTGGCTGGAGCCTGTTGGGTGTTTGTGGCAGAATGTTTCGGCTCAATGAAAACACACAAGACCTCAGTATAGTCTACATCTTTGCCCAGCGCGAAACCCTCTGTGGCATAATCAGAGGGGTGGATTTGCCAGCTCTGAAAGTTTGCTCTGGCCAATGAATTGGGGTGAGGAAGTTTGGGGTATTCCTTTTCGTGTGTTTGTTTTGAAGGCGCAGTTTCCATTTTCTCAGGCATCTCTTGGCCTTCGAAGAGGAGAGGACTTCAGAGCCATTAAGGATGTGATTTTAACGAGCAACAATGGAGGAGGATGAGAAGTAGACTTTGCGGTGTAGGTTAGGAGGGGGAGGAGGGGAAGAGCCAGGAGGCTCTGCACCAGGGAGGAGTGGGGGGGGGGAGGACATGGGTGGGGGGAAACGGTCTTCCTTGACAAGTTTGTGTGGTTCAGTTTTCAAAGACAGCATCTTTGATTCATTATTCCTGATGCCAACTGTCCCAGCTCAGATGGGTGGGAAGACTGGCATAGCTGAAAGACCATTCCTACATCTGGAGAACTTGATCCCTGGAGAACTTCAGGCCTTTGAGGAAAGTAAAAGCCTGGGCTTGAGAGGAAGGATGCCAGAAAAGCCAGGCCCTACACCCCAGCCCCCTTGACCAGCTTCTAATTGTCAACAGAGATACTCCAGATGCCCCTCGGCTGAACTGCTCCAGTGTCTCCTGTCCATTCTCTGTGCAGAGAGAGCCTCCAAGCAGCCGTCATAAATCGGTCAATGATTGCTTCTCCAGCCAGGCTACCTGGTCTATAATTTAGCACTTCTAAAGGACATCTTCCTCTACTGTATCTAAGCAACAACGCCAGATGTTGAAGGAAAGGCCGGCCTTTTCAGTTGATGGGAGAGTCATTTTGAGTTGGTCCAAGTCCCTGGCCCAGCCTAGAGAAAGCTGGAGCCCAGGAACCTCTTGGAGATGCCGTCTCCTTTGGACTTCTCTAGAACTATGGACCAGGCAGCTCTTCCCAACTGGTAGAGTAACAATTGGAGCTGTGGCTCTGTGGGTGAAAAAAATGGATCCTTTTCTCCCTGATGGAGGGACCTGCAGTTCACGCTGGGCTCCTCTTAATTGGCCTCAAATATTTCCTCTTTCAGTTGTGGCAATGACAATAGTAAGACAAAGAAAGGGAACTGACGTGGCAGTTTGAGATGCAAAGATTTGTGAGCTCTGCCACTCTCTCCTTTAAGTAGTCAGTGGTGGACCTTCGAACCTAACAAGATGGAGAATTTGTGGACATTTTGGGGCTGAGAAAACTTGTCCAACTTGCCCAGCTCTTGGTGGGCATCCTGGAGAAAATGTCCAAACCTGTTTTTTATATGAGTCTCCAATTCTGAGTGCTTCCCCTCCCACCAGTGTCCTCTTAAACTATCATGCCCAGTTTTTGAGTATTTCACATCTCAAAACAATAGAGATGCAGCTTCCAGTTGGTCATACTCAAGGTTTGAAGACTTTTGGGGTGGGGATTCTCAGATGGGACGAAGCCTTTCCTAAGAGGGGGTGAGGGCAGGATTGGCATCTTTGAAGCTTTTCAGGAAGGGAAATAACACGGATGCTAAGCACCTCACACATGTTCCAGCCAAGTGAACGCAGGTCCAGTTTGATGGGACTGATCAAAACCATTTCAGAACTAGAAGTTTTCAATTTGTTACATCCTCTTTCATATTGAAATGTATTAAAGATTCTATTTAATTACCAGACATTAAAGCTTCAAACAGATTCTTCAAAGGTATCAGCGGGTAAAATAACTACTGACTTAGCTGAAATTCAACGTCATTAAGACTGTTCATATAGCAGATGGAGACCTAAGAAGATTTTGTTCAAAGATAAAGATCTTTGGATATTTCCTTCCATCCTGGTGTCTCGGCTTTGAAAACAGCTAATTTAAGATTTCTATCCCAATTAAGGTTCATTGACCACAGAATTGGCAGGAGGGGCCCCTCACTGTCCCAGCTTCGAAAGGGGGCCCTTTGGGGGCTGAGCGATCACAGAGGTGGGAGGTCACCTGCCATGTTACATACTGAAACAAGGAATTTGGTTTTCCTGCTTCTGGTTCTGCATCTTGAGCTCACGGAGCCCTAAAAATAACCCTGACAAAAGCATTGGGTGCCACACAATAACCCAGACTCCTCAGCCAGCCACCACATCCTCAGGGTAAGGAGGGAGTCTGTGGCCCCCTGAGTTGTTGAACTACAAGTCACAGCCGTCCTAACCAGGGTGTCCAACAAGAGAACCTTGGAAGGCTCCAACTCCACAAGCTCAGACTGTGGGAAGATGGTTGTTCGCCTAAAAAGAAAATAGAGCGATCTTGGAAACACAACTTACTCTTAGAAGGCAGTCAGGGGTGTTTGTGGGCTGTGCCTGGAGGACAGAACAACAGGGGAAATCAGACAGCGCCTGTGATAAGGTACTGCAGCTCTCCTGGAGCTGCTGGCCCTCTTTTTCTTTGAGATACCGCCTTTTCTTTGCTCTTTACCCCTTTCTTTTCCAATCTGCCCCCTTCCACATGAGGTCCTTTTCTTCCTCTGAAGGTCTTCCTCCCAAAACGCGTACATTTCTCCAAGTGAAGATGCTGGCTTGCGCTGGCTAAAAGGTAACTTTCCAACCAAAGCCATCTTGGCTTCATGGGTGAGCCGATGGTTGAGAAATGGGCCTCAAGTGTGAGCTTTCCCACGAGGGCACCCAGCCTGAAATGCCACCTCCTTTCACAGGCCTCTTTCAAGGTTGTGGGTGTGGGATGCTGGCCTCTTCCTTGGCGATAGGTGCAAGTCTCTACTTTTCCCTTGTGTCAGGTGATCTCCAGATGGTCTTTTGTCCACTCCCTCCTTTCCTCATGAAGAAGAGTTGCTCATCCCAAGAACATAATGGCTGCTGTTTTTAATCTGCAAAAAGAATCCTCACTGGAGGATAAAAATGGGAAGACAACAAACAAGATTCCCGTTATTATTTCCTGATTGGCTTTGGAAACACCAGATGTATGTTTTGGTTCTCAGCCCAGCTGGAAAGCTGTTCAACATTAACCAGAACTTACAATTTTTCATGTTCCTCTTTATTCTTGCATTATCTTGTTTTAATTCCCAGTGTCAGCTGATCATAGAGGAGAATCTAATCTTTGCACCAGCTTTGTTGCTTCCCTTCTCTGCGTGGGGCACATTTGCGTAAGGAATGGCAGGCTGGAGCAGATGGCCCGAGCTGGGCATTCGGTTGCCAACTCTGGGAAGACTCGGGGAGGTTTGCAAGAAAAGCTCTTGGAAATTGTGCGTCTCTGGCTTGCCCCGAGCATCTGCGCCACACTCCAGCTCCATAGAAAGGCGACCTGTTAATTTTCCGTTAATTTTCTAGTTTAAAGAAGCATATTTCTCAAGCAACCACACTTCAACGGGAGGTTTTGAAAACAGATCCAAAATGCTGGCCTCCTTGCAGTGCTAGGTCTTATGACTGATTTGATGGGGGTGGTAGTGCCATATATTTTGGAGGAGAACAGATTAGGATGCTGGGATCTGATGCAACCACGCGAGCAGGTTGTCCTTGACTTATGGCCACAACTGGAACCAGAATTTCTGTTGCTAAGCAAGGGAGGGGTTCACTGACTTTTTACAATCTTTTTGGCCACAGTTGTTAAGTGAATCACTGCAGTTGTTAAGTGAATCTGGCTTCCCCCATTGACTTTGCTTGCCTGAAGATTGCAAATGGCCGCAGGATGCTGCAATTGTGGTAAATGCTTGCCAGTTGTGCTAAGCGGCCAACTTTTGATCATGTGATTGTAGGGGTGCTGCATTGGTTGTCAGTGTGAGGCCTGGTCATAAGTCGCCTTTTCCAGTGCCCTTGTAACGCCAAACAAATGGTTGTAAGTCGAGGACTCCCTACATTTGTGACTGCCAGACCGGGCTCCTTCCAACTCATTTTTTTCTGCAGCGCTTTTCTTCTTGTCTTCCCGGATAATCTTTTCTCATTAGATTTTAAGCTTTATTTTATTATTTTCTTTAACGAGCAAAGCCCTCAGGTATCAGATGGCCATAAGTGCTTGCAGCTGTTTGTGTTGTAAAACTCATCAACCACAATTTAGGTGCCTCTCCGAAGCAATCAACATTTTCAGGGAACAAGAAGGCAACGGAGCCACTAATTGAACGCTGGGCCAGTGAGGGCAGCTCAGAACCAAATTTGGGGATGAAAATATATTTGCTTACCCAACGGCGGCACCTTCCAGCTTCTTGCTGGAGCAGCCTGTTCTCCTCTCCTCCGTTCTTGGCTGTGCAAAAGCTTCCTCTAGCAGGCAAGCCATTTCCTTGGCCGCTGTGTTCGAACCCTGCCTTGCTGGCCCAGGTTCCACCTGATACTCAGCCGTGGAAGTCCCTCCTAGGGAGGGGGGGGGTCTCTGGCCAGGTCCTTCCTCCCCCCCAAGACCCAGGATAGGCAGTGGTGCAGGTGCTGGACAGGGATTGGGAGGACCTGGTTTTGAGTTCACCCTCAGCCAAGGAGGACTTGGGCCCATCCTCCTCTCTCCATGCTGGAGGTTGGAGTGCTGTGCATACAACCTTAAATTCCTGGAATAAAGGCAGTATGTAAATCTAAGCAAAAGGGAAAAATTCTCATTTTACCACTGTTCCCCTTTAGAAGAGAACTTGGAGTTCTGAAGCCAGTGGAGAATGTCAGAAGTTTTCATTGCAGGATGAACTTGGGTTCCATCACTGGCCGTGGTAGAATACCCATTGTTTAACTACTGTTCCCATCATGGGTTTTAAACCAAGGTCCTAGTGCTTGTGGCACTCCAAAAGATGATTTATTTTAAAATATTTGGATCTGAAATCACATGGTTTGATAGCTCCTTGGGTAGATGTTTGGGTCAGTGCAGGTTCTTTGGAGAAGCCTTGGTCTGCTCCTTCACCTGAGCCGGAAATGAGAGGTACCTTGTGGTTGGGTGCCAGGCAAACTCCATCCATGAGCAGATGGGAGGGAAGTCATCTGGGGCCTCCCCCTGGGATGAGTCAAGGATTGCAAAAATCTGGATGACCCCAACTTTTCTTGAGAATGAGCAGTTGACAAGTGACACTGAAGGTCTCCCTGGGCTTGGATGATGCTTTCTTCTGCTTCTGTTCTTCTCCCTTCCTGCCTTCCTGACAGCTGATCCTTCCTCCTGCCCCTAGTAGGTGTGATTTGCCAATGTCCACCCATCTTTGAATCCCCCTGCCCAATTGCTCTCCAAGCCTGCTTTCCTCCTCTGCACACCAACCCTCTGGAGTTCCACACATGTGATCCCTTCCTCTCCCAACTCCTCCACTGCCCCCTTCTATCCTCCCTCCCCCATTTCATATTTGCCTCATTTGAGTTGCTTGTATCAACTGGTGAAATTAATTGGCCTTTGCCAAACAACTAATTACCATTAGGCAATGTTTGATTCTTTGTTAAGTGCTGCTGTGCTAATTACTGTGACTACTTAGCTTGTATTCTTTTGATCCTTTTGATTGTGATTTATTTACTTCTTTGGATTCTACCCCCGGGATTCCCGAGAGGGTTGGGCTGCCTTGTGCTGCATTCAGAGCAGGAAGCGGCAGCATTTGCGCAACCCGACTTAAGACCCAGAGAACTGAGGAAAGGCCTTTTTGTGTTGTCTGTGGAGCCTCTGCAGGAGATGGACATGTTGGCAGCTGCACAGTCGTGTGGATTTGCAGAGCTGCCTGGCTTTTAACCCGGGCCTCTAGCAGGAGAAGAAAATAATCATCATAATTTTGAATAGGAGTGTCGTGACTTTGTGTACCTAGAAACTTGACTGTACCTTGAGTTGTGCAGAACAGAATAGGCCAGTCTGGAGGTAGGCCTGGAAAGGAACCAAAGGCCGCCAATGAATCTGTGCCTAAAATAATGGAACACTGAACAAATCAACCCAGCGTTCTCACTCGAGACTCATGACCAGGGTCAAATTGTCCTCCTCCGGTGCAAAGACCCACCAGCTCTCTGGGGAAGGCTCTGAAGCTGGGAAAGGGGGCAGGAGAGAAGGGGATCACCAGCACCAAGATAGGGGGACTGGGAGGCAATGGGGGCACCATAAGAAGACCTGAAGGGCCAAATTGGGACAGACCAAGATGGCAGAGGTCTATGTGTGCGATCACCAGGAGTTGCCATTGACTTAAATATTTGTCCGTCTATCTATCTATCTATCTATCTATCTATCTATCTATCTATCTATC
>BLBF01000068.1:935836-977266 GCA_015471245.1 Laticauda colubrina
TATCTATCTATCTATCTATCTATCTATCTATCTATCTATCTATCATCGCTTCCTTGAAAGCTAGGACAGAATTGTTGGGGACTGACACATCATGCCTAGAGAATTGTTTTTTTTACCATGGAACTCTCTTTGGGAAGGGAGAGATGCAAAGTATAGTAAACTGTTGCAGGAATACACTGGAGGAAACGTCCAGCAGCTCCCTCCCTCCCTTTCTCCCTCCCTCTGTATGGACTGAAATTGGCAACTAGAAATCATAGAAGTGGGGGGGGGGGTTGCCACCCCCCTCAAAAAGGTAGATCTTGACATTTTTGCATTAATGAGCTCCAGGATTTTTTTAAAAAAATGGTTACAGCTGCAAGGCAGCTCTGGGCTGGGGGAGGCATTAAGTGAGAAAATGTGAAGATACATTTCATGCCAACAAAGAGTTTGTTGGGGAAATTGGTAATTATCCTCAGCATGGATGAAGGAGAAGAAGAAACACATTTTGAGCAATACCAAGAGCAATGAGAAGGGGAGCATGCTAGAGAGAGATTGGGTGGGATTTATTTGGGGGCAGAAGGCAGAGTAGGTGGTATGTGGACCCTCTCATGTTTCCCCTGCTTTCCTTATTATCCTATGGGGATAATGGTTGGTGCAGAGAACCTCAGTGCATCATGTGGAGGACATCTTGAATGTTCTAGCCCATGGTAGAGTTTGCTCCTAGTCCATCCACTTTCACTGTGTGACACAATGAAGGGGATGAAGGGACATGTGTGCTCTTAGTGGAAATTGCAAAATATATGGGGTTTTTGAGGTTTGTGGGGTGGCATGGTTTGGTATGCCTTCTCTTCCATGACTCCATGGTCAACATCTTACTCTTCATCAAGAGCGAGAGCTTGGTGGCTCTCTTGGGAGTCCTTCAGCCCTCCTAGTACAACAGCCTGGATTGCTTGATTTTGGGAAGCCGACTTCACTGGTTCCTGATCATGGGCTGTCCCCTTTGATTGTCAGAAGAGGTTTTGGGGAAAAACAAGCCAATCTCATCCCCTTTCCCTGGCAGGAGGGATGGGAGTCTCGCAAAAGTTCTTGGGGCTGCTGTCCATTTTCCCAACCGTGATGGGCCTCATGAAATTCCAGGAGCACAAATAGGAACAACGCTGCCCTCAGAGTGTCCCACTGTTGAAGATCATCTTCTCTAGGACTTCTGAGAAGCCTCACTCCCTCGGGAAGGGGCCATAGAAAGTCTAGTCTGGTGACCGCCACAGATCTCCAGCGGTCCTGGGGATCCAGAAGAGGCCCCTCTTCAGCTCAGCAGCTCTTCTGGCCCCCCCATCCCAAGAGGTGCTTCTTCCAGCCAGCATCTCTGCTCGCCAGGCTTCTGCTCCTGCTCGCAGCCCATGTGATTTGCAAATGAAAAATTTCATTGGAAGAGAAGTTGCCTTCAAGGGAATTTGGAGGCGGGGGGGGGGGGGAAAGAAAGAGAGAGAGGGCGGAGGAGAGCAAAGTGCTCGGTGCTTTTGCAGAGGCACTGACAATGGCTTGGGGGGGGGAGTGGAAGAGCGAGATTTACAACCCCCTGTTTGCCGTTAAAAGAACAATGGCTTCTAAAGTGGCACTTATTATATTTAAGAAGGGTGCAGACAGTCCAACAATGCCGGCGAAAGGAAATAAGTCGGCTTGCAAGCAAAAACACGCCAGAGATAATTGGCAAGGCTCACTTAACGCGTCTTGTTTAGCATCCAAGAGCTATTCAGTGGGAGCCGCCGTGGCAGGAGGCTGTTGGTACAACAGTGATGACAGTTTGCGGAGATGAAAGCAAAGAAGAAGCAGCGACAAAAGGAGGAGAGGGAGGGGATTCTGCCAGGCAATCTGGCAGGGATGGGGCACCATTCTGCCCTCCTCCTTGCCAGCTCCAGGGCTCAAGGACCCCTCTTGTCCCTCGTTAGACTGCTCTGGGCAGATGGTGGCACCCCTGGCTCACCAAAGGGCTGGCAACAGGTAGGGCAAGGGTTGTGCCCCTTCCTCTCCCAAGGGGTAACCATCGGAGCTGCACAGTGGCTCTGGAGGGCCAGCTTTAACCCTGCTCCTATGTGAAAGCAAATAGACCCAAGTAGGTTCCGGTGGACCACAACCGAGAAGGCCCTGTCACTTGTTCTTTGGGGGTGGTCTTGTCCTTGTCCCCCCCACTCTCTTTAGAATCACAAACTGGCAAAGAGCCCCCCTGCTCCCCATTTGAAGGCAGGAAGGGTGCAGAGAGCGATTGGCTCCCACAGGAAGCTCTGGTTTGCTTAGTTTGAATTGCCTGAATAAGCACACAGCTCCCTAAGCCTGGATCCATGACGGACAACTCCCAGGAGCAACACACATGTCAGATGTCAGGTCACAATCCAACCCCATCAAGTCTTAACAGTGCAGGGACAAGGAGACTTGCAAATTGTTGAGCAGGCCAATTTAATCCCAGGCCTTTCTCGGTCCTTTCAAATCCATGTGGGGCTGTTCTACACAAAGGCTGTTCTTTGGAGATACAGTGCAACAACTGAAGCAAGGCCCTTTGTGGGCTGGTGGCTCTCAAGATGGTTGGACTACAATTCCCATCAATCCTGGGTACAATACATTTTGCCACCCGATGCCCAAAGTCGTGTTGCAGAATATCTAGAGGAAGTGTGTTAGGAGAGGTTGCCTTGGAGATGCTGAAGAGCAACTTTCTTCAGAATTTGATCTTGCTTGGTCATCGCTGTGGCAACATCTGAGGATGATTTCCGAAATGGCCAAAAGCTTCATGGCCCAAAGATTTATTTATCTGTTCCTGGAATATTAAGGTTGGGTGGTTTTTAACGAAGAGCAGAACCCAAACGAGTGATTTTAGGATGGAGAAAATGTTGGTTTTCAAATGTTGGATGCGATGAGAAGGTCGTCTTTTGGTCCTATTTGGACTTTGTCGCCAAGAACAGGTTATTAAACTCAGCTGCGCCCCAAATCCTGGCCCTGAGAATTTAAGAGAGCGGAGGAAGAAGGTGAAAGCCAGAAAGAGCAGATATTTTTAGAACACATGAGATTTCCCAAGCTGAAGGCGACCCCGTCGCCTTGGCTGGGTTGCTCGGCTTTATTGATGGTAGCTCCTCTCCTGCACATTTCCCCGCCTTCCCCCAGAGCCGATCTCCAGTTGGAAGTTTCCTCATTACAAGGAAGCTGCTTCCCCCTGAACCCTCACTTGGCAGCACTTGAGAGGAACCAGCCCTCCAGATACACCCCAGACTGCTTGGTTGGCCTTGCCTGTTTCTCTGCTCTGGAATCACGAGATCCAACCTTAAACACAACCTGCTGTAGCTCAAGACAGACACAGGAGTCTGTTTGGTCAACCACCCCTGAAGGTCCCCTTTTTCAGAGTCTTGTCCTTCTCCCCCAAATCCTTTGGCAACCTCCTCCTCCTTTTCCTCTTCTCCCTTTAAACAATTAGCAGATCAGAAGCTGCCAGGATTGCTCAAAATGGCCGTGGAGTCTGCAAAGACATTTGGGAAGCCTCCGGCCACAAGGGAGTCACAATCCCTGGAACAGATTGTTTAAATTAATGGCAGAGGAGAGGAGAGGGAAACTAATGTGCAGAGTCAGGAACTTAATCTAAGCTTTGGCTACCAAGGGAAGTCCCAGGTGTGGTTTTAAGAGATTGGCCAGCCTCTATTACACCATTTGGGATTTCTGGCCATTTGGCCAATGAAGCCTGTGATCCTCCTGAAAAGGGGTGGGCTGAAAGATCTAATTTAGTCCAGCAAGCCAAGCAGATTTTTAGGTATTTTTATTCTACTGATCCTTGGCTTCAGTGGGACTTCAGTTTCGGGAAGTTGGTTTTAATCAGTGAAAGCTCAATTGTCATGGCATTTTCCCGGCAGTTTTCTGAGGGGCGGGACGAACAGGGTTCAATGGACTAGAGGCTGGGATCTGTTCCAGGTAGAATCAGGAAGATCAGCCCTCCCAAGAGCTCCCTCTAAACAGCACACACACTTTGGGGGAATTCCCCTGGAATCCGATTTCTGCTTCATTTGCAAACTCATCTTTGTTGCATAATTCTGCATCACATGTCGCTCTGAGGCTTTGCAGCTGGACAAACACAGCAGCCATGTTGGTGAAATTTTCAGGTATTTATGCATTATTATAGCCTGACAGTCAGGAATAATTCTGTCTCTTCCTTTTCTTCCTGATTTTCCTCTTTTGAATCTTACTTTTTTTTTTTTAATGTAAAAAAGGCACGTCGGAAAGAAAGACTGAATTAAACCCTACTTAGGCTGACGCTGCTTCAAATAGTTCCTGAGTGCTTAGATCTTTGTCTCCCTCTTCTTGTCTGCAGAGGCTTGGCAGCCTGAGAACCCCTTGGTCTTCAAAGGAAGATTGGGGTGGCCTTTGATGTTTTCACCTACAGTACAAAACTGTCACTGCGCAACACAACTCGTGTGTAATTTCACATTGCATGTGAAAGATTCACTAAAAAGGTTAATTTCAAAGCGTGCCGAGTTTGACGCCATTAAAATCCTTTTCAGGAACGTTAGCAGGAAGCAATTTGTCGAAAAGGAGGTTAGACCAACCCCAACTTCTCCCCACTCATAGCTCATGTTGTCCCTTGAGGTCCACCTCACAATCTTGGCATCCACCACCCCAGAAGTGGGCAGCAGCACAGCCTCTCAGGGAGAAGCTTTGGGAGTTTTAAGGGTCGCTGAATGGATAACTTGGACATCTGTAATCTCTCCTTTCACACCTTCCAGACAAGTCTTTGGCCATGTCCACTTTGACGGGCATAAAGTGGAAGCCAGTGGGTTGCATTTGTCAGACCATCACCCAATTTCTATGCCTCCAACTCAAAGGCATCAGAAAGGACAGCTATGCAGTTCTCATTCATCTGAGTAGCTCTGCCAAATGCTCATCCTTGCAGAGTAGCTCTGCCAAATGCTCATCCATCTCCTTCTGTAGATGTTGTGTCCTCACTGTCAGTTAAGCAAATTCCAAGCAGCTGATCCAGAAGCTTGCTTGAAATACATGTGTTCATAGAAGCTGGGTCAGCAAGCCCATCCTTGCTCCACCATGGATGGAATGGGTGAGGTGGAACCTTCCCAGCTTTCTCTTGGAGCATCCCTGAGCATCTCATTTCTCTTGAGCATCCCTCAAGAGGGCCTTCTCCCTACCGTTCCTAAGTTGAGGACCTCCAGCTGGATTGGATCTCCGTTCCTATATCCTATGCTGGCTGGAAATGATGGGAATTGAAATCTACTGCATCCAAAGGGCACCAACTGGAGAAAAGTTGTCTCTTACTCATTGGGCTGTTGATATCCAACAGTCCTTGATTGTAGTGAAAACTAGCAGATGTTTGGGTCAGCATGCACTTCCTCCATAGTCTGTTGATCGTACTGAGGCCATCCTTACAGCATGCTCTTTTGTGTTCACTGGCGAGTTGTCCACTTGGATGAATTCTGACATTGATTCATTCACTGCTGAAGTTAACTTGAAATTTCTACCCAAGGTCAACTCAAGAATAGATTCCTGGACTTGTAGAACCCATATTTGTTGTCTGTTGACCAGGAATTGTGGAAGCCGCAGTTTGCAGAGGCTGTCCCTACAGTATCTCATCAGCCACTGAAAAAGCTGTTCCTTTGTCATCGTGGCTGTTCATGTGGAAGAGGAAGTGGTAGCTTTTCCTCTTGTGCAGCCATGGATAAAGCTGTTTTCCCACAGCCAGTTTTTTTGGGAATTGCAACTCGGATGTTGGACTGTTCCTGTCACCAGAGTATGAATAGCAATTGACAATGCTTAAGCCACATTCTTTCAGATTTTCCAGCCCTGGCTCTATGGAACACGCTTGTCACATTCCATTTCATTTTCTTTCACATTTAAGTCCCTTGCTGGCCCAAAATAATCTTCACACATTTCCCATACTCTTGCATTTTCCTCTACTAAAATAGCAGACTTGGGTTCCCCATTTCTCCCCCAATTAATATTTGTGGAGTTTGCACAAAAGGGCCCCTTGTAAGTCAGACTTCCTAATAATTGGAAGCTATTGCGGTTAAACATGGAGCGATGAGCTCTTAAAACTGATTGGTGAAGTAATCAAGATTTGGGTCTGTGGAGCAGACAGTCCGGAGTCATGAATTGGCTTCCTTTGTAGCTTCTTCTCACATGAGGTGAGGAACTGGGGGTTCTTCTGATGTTCCTCACGCTGGTTTCCTGCATCATCGTCAACCAGTATCTACATTGATTGTGGTTGCTGAGAGTCATGGATTCTCAAAATGTGGAGTTCCCGACTCCCCTATCCTCATGGAATAAAATTAGCTTCCATGGAATATGAGTTCATGATTGGTTGGTATCAAAGGTGATGATTTAGATGTTAGGAGTCTGAGCACTTCTCCTTATGGGATCTCTGGACAGTTGCCTTGTCCAACCTTGTAGTCAGCTCTCCATCTGCTGGATCAGGACCCTCTCCAGTCCTTGGTCATGCCTTCTACTTTGCCCCTCTGTCCAGCTGTTGGTCTTTCAGCAAGGTCCACACAACACAAAGTCATAGTGTGGTAGGTTTGGCGGAGGCATTGCCAGTTGGTGGCTTAAACCAAGAGTAAGCAAACCATGGCCAAATGTGATATGTGGACATGGTCTTCATTTGCTTCTCTGTGTCCTCTCCATGTTAAACACCGTCGTCTTCTGCTTTCAGGAAGATAGAGCTTCTCCTTGATTAGTCCTTGGTATTTTTTCTTGACTCATTTGTACTCACAAGGAGAGGGCTTCTTCATACATCTTTTAGTGCAATTGTCTCCTTGTGGGCACTTTTTACCATATCAGCAATTGCTGAAGGGCCACCCATGGAGATCAATTCAGTGAAATTTGTGGAATTCAGCCATTTGAAGGCTGAATGGATAAACCAGCCAGACTTGGGTGGGCAAGGAGGCTCCTTCAAATCGATAGCTGATCCTCCCTCCCTCCTGTAAACGGGAAGCCAAAGGAAGCTATGAAAACAGAACATAGAGTGGGGGGCTTTGGCTTATTAAGGAGGGGCTATCACTGTTCCCTTTCATTGGCTCCAATGCTGAAGTTTGGAGTCTGTGGAGCTATCAGCTAATGAAACTGACTAATTGGTGAAAAGAGAGGGATGATGAATCAGCTGGCAAATTCTTTTGTGGGTCACCAGCTGTTGATACGAACTGTGATTGAAAGCTGCTCCATGCACCAGCCAGTTGGACAGGATTCTTTGACATGTTGTTTTCTTCTCCGATCCTGGGCTTTTAATGATGCTGCTGCACCAGATGGGCGTTGAGCTGGTGCTGGCCACTGTGCCCCCAGCCCTGGCCACTGCAGGTAGCTGTCTCCGTGGCGGCGATGGGATAGAACCCATCTGAATTCCAATTCCAGGAGTAATCAAAGGAGATAATTTTGTACTCAATTAATCACTGTTGGAGATGGATATCAGCCAATCGGTCATGATGTCAGTCACCATCCTGGCAAGTTTGGTCCAGGAAAGTTCTGTCTGGCCAGTGGGGAAAGTGGCTTTGCCATCCACAGTGGAAAAGGTGGTTGAGTTTTGTTTTTCTTTCCAAAAAACAAAAGGAGGCAAGGAGATTTCTAAGAACAGACCAGGCAGGTATTCTTCAGGGAGGGTTCAATTGGTTGGCTAAGATCAGGGATTCCCAACCTGGCAACTTTAAGGCGCATGGAGTTCAACTCCCAGAATTCATCAGCCAGCACCGGTAGCTGTGGAATTCTGGGAGTTTTGCATCCATGCACCTTAAAGTTGCCAAGGTTGGGGAACCCTGGATTAGATGATCCTAACCCGTCAATTCTCTTCTGTGGGCAGGCAAGGGAGACTTTGTTGGGCAACCAAGGGCACCCTCCACCTCTAGATCACTTTCACACATGTGGGGAATTCATAGCCTTGTTTCGGATTCATAGATTTGCCAAGCCACAAGGCGAGGTCTTTGGGTCTGGCTCCGAATGTTGGATGGACCGCAGACTCTGCTTGATAAAACAACGATTGGAGCTTTTGGGTGAGGCCAGTCATTGTTAATTTACATTGTAAGCCACGTTGCAACCACAGGTGTGATAGCCCCATTTCTGAATCGCAAGCAGGATTCTGCAGAAAAGAGGAGGGCATTGCAGCTGATTCAGTGCAGCTCTTTTGCTTCCCATGTGTGTGCCTTCGGACGTTGCGTTTCCCTGTCCTTGCTCACCTCTTCTTGGGTGGCATCACCCAGGGCCATCCTGGAGGGTCTGTTCAGAACCCCAGTTTCTTCAGCCCAGCAGCCTAAACCCACCATCTTCTCCGGGCTGCTTGTTTTGATAGGTTATATAATCCACTTCTCAGTGCGCACTGTTAAAACTTTCAACTCTCCCAGCTCTGCCTTTTTCCGAGAAAGTATTACGTTCGACCTTTCCCTGCACAAAGGAGCTTCCGTAGAACCGTCCCTGATGCAGCAGCTTTCAACAGAGATTTATGCCCTTTCCTGACATGCACACGAAAAGGGAATTTTTTTTTTTAAAAAAAAAGTTCCCTCAGGCCTCTAACTTATTTTGACTTCTAAGCTTAACTCACATTACAAAGACACCCCAGGCAAATGACGGGCTCTGCACTGATGTATGTGGGCTGGGAGAAAAACGACAGCTTGCTGGCACCTCTCTCACTGCCCTGGATCTGACTGAACATCCTTGAAGCCCACAGGACTCAGCAAAGTTGGAGTGGGAAGAAGAACCAGACAATGCCCACCCAGCAGATGTGGGGCTACTTTGGTAGCTTTTGGCACCTGCAGCTGGGATCTTGCGACCAGGTAGGGAGCAGAAACAGTTTAGTGGCTGTTTTGAACAAGACCTTTGAGGTGATTTCCCCAAGAATAGCAGTCCATGATGGTTTTTAGGGAGCCAAGTGCCAGATAACTCTTTATTTCTTAGTGAGGCTGGAGGAGATACCTCCTTTGAAAGCCAACATCCTCCTCTTAAGTGAATTTCTGGGATTAAAAAATGGCTGCCAATTGCTCTGCCTCAAGTGAACCTGCTTTGCATGGAAGAAGAAATTGCCCAGATAGTTGCCCATCTCCAGACCCAGCAGTTTCCTCCAGGGGTGGGATGCTACCGGTTCGTAATCACCGAACCAGTAGTAACACTGGTTGAATCCCATCCCTGGTTTCCTCCTCTTTGCTGGACTGGACTTCAGTTCTCAGAACTGCCACTTTTTGGGATGTGTGGCTGCGCTAGCCAGGAACCCACAAAATGTAATCTAACCAATCTGAAGGGCACCAGGCAGGAGAGAACTCGGAGACATTAGCTAAGATTGCCTGCAATTTCCTAGGCCAGGGTTAGACAGACTTGCAACTCAGGATGTCTGCAGAACATCAGGCTGGAAAATTCTCTCCTCACTTCAGAGCAACCTTCTAAATTCTTGGCTGTTCCTTTACACCTTGGTGATGCCTAAATGTCTATTTTTTTTTTTTTTGCAGGCTCTATGAAGCCTTTTCTATTTCTGCCTGGCGGTTCAGGGTTTGCCATTGCCTGTTGGGGTCTTGCTGACAAAACACAACAAGCCAAGTTGAAGCCAAGTGGCTTCCTCCCATGGTATGGTAGAAGTGAAAGAGTCAGGAAAAAAGAGCTTTATGGCTGTATAAATGTGCTTCGCAGGACGGATTGGTCCCCAGGTCATCAGTGGGCCTTCTCGGTTTCACTCTACTGGTTGGCATCCACTGCTAGGAAGGTTAATTGCCCAGAAAAATGTTGCAATGCTGGATTACGTTGGGTGAAAGATGGTTCGGAGGCCTCTCGGAAGGATACCGGCCAGGGAACGGTGGGGTTCTCTTCCTATGCAGGCCATTAACTCGGAGCTTTGTTCTTTGTGGCCACAGTGAGACAAGATACGAGGGACCTGTCCTTTTACAAACATGTGTCTCTTTTCCCTGACATGGAAAAAATATTTGCTTAGAATGAGATGATCAGCTGCTGAATTGTGTCTCCTTTGTATTCTTTGAAGCTGCTTTCCCTGTTTCGACCGAGGGCTTGAATTGTCAAGAAACATCCACACCAGAAGCAGTGGAATCAATATTGATAGCATGAGCCCTTCTTTTGGAGGTGGAGAAGGGAAGGATGTGGTGTTCAGACACCAAGTTGAAGCAGTCACATGTTTACTTCTGAAATGTCATATTTATAATCCTTAAGAGGATGGAGGTCATCTCTAAACCCAAACTATTCAGACCACTCCCAACAGGCAATGGTGCCATTCCTATGAAACAATGAGGACCACAAAGTCTCTTGAAAGTTGGCCAATTGGTGCCCCAACTATGGTAGGCAGAAATCCTTGGGTCCGAACACAATCTAGTCATGCTTGGTTTTGGGTGCGAACTGGCTTTAGACTGGACATCATGCACTTTAAGTATGTTTTTCTTTTCTTTTGGATCAATGACTGCACATTGTTTTATATATTTTGGATGGGGGCAACATCCATTGATTTCTCTACTGTTACCAGGAACCCCAAATGGGCCTGTCTATGAAATTTGCAGCAGCTAACTTCACTTTCTCTAGGCAGAACAAGTCCCTCTTCCCCAAAATAACAATTCTTCTGAATAATCTTCTGCGATTTGCCAATCATTCCCAATCAATGTTGGGTTGTCTCTGCTATCAATGTAGATGGCATCCAAGTGGGACTTTGAGGAGGGGTTCTGAGGAGCTCCACATGGCCTGAGGGCCTTTGGATGGGAGCCACAATGCCCATGAAAACCCTGGAGCCTGGCCACGTGTCATAGCAATAGCACTTAAGATTTACCACTTCACAGTGCTTTGACCGCCCTCTCTAAGTGGTTTACAGAATCAGCCTGTTGCCCCCAACTATCTGGATCCTCATTTTACCCACCTCAGAAGGACAGAAGGCTGAGTCAATCTTGAGCCTGGTGAGATTCGAACTGCCAAATTGCAGGTCGCCAGCAGTCAGCAGAAGTAGCCTGCAGTACTGCACTCTGACCATTGTGTCACTGTGGCTCAAAAAGATTTGTGAAGGTGGGAAACAACACAGCTCTCTCATGAGCGACTCTCGTGTTTTTTCAGGGCATCTTGCCCTTGGGCATTGGAGCTACTAATAAAGGAGAATATTTGTATTCTCAGGGTTGAACTGTGGGGTCCCTGGTGCTCTCTGAGCTTGGTTGTTTCTTAGCGGACATTTCGTTACCCATCTAGGTAGCGTCATCAGCACTAGTGATCAGTGCCAGTTGGAGGCTGTCACAACCCTCCAGCCTCATCATGCGCACACAGAGCTGAACATGGCTGGTCTCTGTGAATGCTTCCAACCCCTGTCAGCCATGCCAGCTCTTTGTGGCCGATAGCATCAGAAACATGTTGGGTTTCCTGTGCAGCCAGGGGTCTATTTTCAAAATTCACAGACCCCTGAAGTGCCTCAGTCTCAGAGCCCTCCCGTTTGAGGTAGGGTGGCTGCTTTAATATTTACAGATAGACCTCCTAATTCTCTTGACGACGGTAATTAATGTGCTGCTTATATCCTATTATGTGGTGATTTAGCAAGCTGGAGGGTAACTTACGGATCTGCTGCTCTTCTTAAATGCCGCATGAAGCTGAGACAAGGAGAAGAATGCAGAAAATAGAGCATAAAAAATTCATGCTTTACTAACGAGAAGCTTTCAGATTAAAAAAAAAATCCCTGCTCATAATAAATAGATGTTATGAAAACAACAACGAGATTGCAGTCCCCTTTCTTTTTTCTTTTTTTCTAAAAAGATCACATTTTAATTGACAGTTAACTTCACTTTGATGTTCCTTCTTCCTGATTTTGTTGAAGTATTTTTTGCTTTCCTTTCATGAACTTACTCTTAAGAGAGGGCACCATTTCTGGGCACGGTGAGGAAGCAAATGCAACACTGGCTGCTGCTGAGTCTTTGCCCCCAAGGATCTTAGGGCCAAGGAAGGCAGAGCAGGAAGGGGAATCTCCCACAGTGCCCCAAAGGGCCCTTCTCAGCCCCACAATCCCCAGGCAGAACAAGGGAAGATAGACCAAAAATGTTTTGAGATAAGGCAACTTCCCATGTTCTCCTCTGCATAGCTGGCTGGAGAATTCTAGGAGTTGAAGTCCACAAGTCTTAAAGTTGCCAAGTTTGGAGACTTCTGTCCTAAACCCACCTGAGATTAAACTCCTTGGATCAGATTTTAAGAGAAACTAGGGATGTTTTCAAGGCCTTCCAAGATCTGTAGCAACCAAGGGATGGATGGCAGTCTCAAGACCATGGAACTCAGCCAATCCTCCACAACCCACTCCCAAACTCGGGCCAAGGACCAAAATGAAACCACCCCCAAGAGGTGGTTCTCCAGCCTTTCCTTGAGGACATCCAATGAAGGAAAGCCCAGCACCTCTCTGGGTCCATCTGTCTCCTTTGAGGACAGTGAAGAAGCCGTAGAGGAAGAATTATTTCTAGATTTAAAAAAAAAAAAACAGCAGTAGGAGGGAATTCTGGCCAAGGACAGAAGTGATGGGCCTTTCCAACATACACCAATCAAGGCAGAAGAATCGCTGATGGTGCAGAATCCAGAAGTTTCTGATGCTCTGCATAAATCCACCAGGAATATGTACATCTGGCTAGCCTGTACATCACACAGTTCTTCCACAATTCTCTCTTGTCCTGAGGTTTCAGAAGCAGAAGGGAGAGGGAAGTACATCAAAAACCCAAGAAGTATTAGCTGCAAAATCACCTTCCCAACTGAATTTCCCTGACTGCCCTGTGTTTTTATTTTAGTTTCCAAGGCAGATTAATTTTTTTCCTCTGCCAAGATGTGCTGTCAATAAGATAAAGCCAGCAGCATAACCAGTAATTTAAATAATGGAATAAAATGTCAGTGGAAGGTTGACATTCTCCACTGCAGCTGGACTGGTTGAGAAGTTTCATTTAAAATGCATGGCTCCTTCACTTTCCTGATCCTCTACCATCCAGAATCTAGGAAGGGCTGGGGACGATACTTCAAAGATCATGTTGAGATTCGTGAAAGCAAGCATTCAGAGTGCCTGACTCCACCCACAATGGTTTTGAATTACATTCAGACCAGAAGATCGTGGCTTGTTGTCTAGGCATGGACAGAAGCTTCATTCAGTTGTCATGTCTCAGGACTGGCTACTTTGGACAGAGAGATTCATTAGTGAGGGAGATGCTGGTTTGGTGTGTGTGTGTGGAGGTCACGCAGAACGCAAAGGGAGGAGAAGTCAGAACTGAACCCAGATAAAATGGGTTCTGCCTCCGGTACTCCCAGAACGCAACCTATTCTCCAAAGCATCAGATAGAAACTAAGCAAGGAGAGAAGCAAACTGGAATTAAAGAGAAACTTCTTAACAATGAGGACAGTTAACCAGTGGAACGGCTCGCCTCCAGAAATTGTGGCGCCTCCCTCACTGGAGGCTTTTAAGAAGAGAGTGGACAGCTACTTGTCTGAAATGGGGTAGGGTCTCCTGCTTGAGCAAGGGTTGGACTAGAAGGCCTCCAAGGTCCCTTCTTCCTACCCTGTTAAATTCTGTTATACAGAAATAGTGTAAAGCAGGAAGAGCAAATACCGTAAAAACTTGTGAATGGAGAAGAAAACCATCTTGGTAAGATCAGAAGACTGATTGGCTGTGGACTTTAGCAGCAAGTGGCGCAGATACAGGGGTTATGTACCCCAGAAATGCCTTAAGATAGCAGCTCTTTTTATTCCTTCAGTTTTTGCACCTTTGAAGCTTCCTGCAGTGCTCAAAATTAAATTGGTGCGATCCCTACTGTGGTTTCCATTGAACCAAGTTAATAATATAATGGGTTTATTGTTAAACACAACACCCAGGAGGACATGCTGGGTCTCATCCAATAATTTGTCTCTCAACTGTTGGTTTATGGCAGGACGGTTTGACTTCAGTCTCTGAGTTCTGCGGTCTAATTTGAGATGGAATCTTTTCCTTTGGAGACTTTTAAATCTTGATCATATCTGAAAAATGCTGAACTTGCAAGTCTTCACTTCTTTCCAAAGAGAGAGAGAGAGAGAGATATGGGGTAGACCATTGGCTAGTTTATTGCCCTCCGACCCACCGTGGCAGTTCTGGTTCCTTCCAGTGATGCTGGTAAGGGGATCAATTCCGAGAGGAATATTACAGGAGCCTCCTGAAGGACCCCCCACCCTAGAAGGTCTGACTAGTCACCAGTGGGTGTTTTTTTTTCTGTGTGCTTTGCCTAGAGAATGTGTACACAATGAAATATGCATCTGAAGGTCATCAATTAAGGCAGAAGTTGGAGGGCGCAAAGTTAAACCAAAGCAATATCAGCATCGTTAAGAAGTTTCATGCTCCGCATTTCCTTAAGATGGAGGAAAGAAGGACCCTCCCCCATTCAGCTTTGAAAGCCCTCAAATGGGCCATTTTGACACACGAGGGCAGAGCTGTCTGTGTATACGCACGGGTGTATACAGGTGTAAGTAAAAAAAGGGCAAGGTCACCTTTCCCCAAAGTTGTTCTACCTTCTCAAGGTGGAAGCCACTGAGATGCTGGCAGCCAGCTCGGGAATGCTTTGGGAAGCTCTTCTGCCATACCTGAGATGCAGTCGCATTTATCGGAGGTGTGCGATGTTCTACTGTGAGAAATAGCTGGAATTGGCTAGAACATCCATATTTGTCAAGGAACCAAGTACATCACATCAGCTGTGACCATGGAGGAGGAGAAAGAGGTAGCCCAGAGTCATTATTCTTGCTCACTTGACTTTTACTTCTCCCTTGTTTTCTGTTCTTTTTTTTTTCTCTCTCTCTTCTTCTTCCAAGGACTTGTTCTTTGTCACAAAAGTTTCCTTTTGGCTGGAAAGCTTGCAAAGCTCCTAGCCACTCAAAAGGGGATGCTTTGGGCACAGGCTGCGCTCCACCAACATCTTTTACTTCGGGTACTTCATTACAGCACTTGAGGTTCCTTTTCATGCTTAACAGGAGCAACAAAAATCTCCAACCCCTTTTTCTTCCCCGGTTTCTCCAAACACCACGATGGCAAAGCCTCGTCAAGGAACACAAATGAGGCTCAGTTCTGGGTGGTTTCTTAGACGGTTCATCCCTGCCGTTTCCTCCGTAGCAATGCAGAAATAGTGAGCCACGGCTTCCTCTTGTGAAGTTGTTTCCCCCCGGAAAACTTCCTTGCCTATTTATAGCGCTGGTGTTCCCTGGTGGTCTTCCATCCGACTCTCCTAACTAGGTCTGGTTCGAGTTTCTCCGGAGCATCCAAGGTTGGCTCACTGCTGCCACCTGCCGAGGAATCCCAGAAACTCTTGGGCTGGTTGGTTTAGTTTTTGGCCAAGGGGGGAAGCGGGAGCGTTGGAGCAGGCTGGTGCCCAACCGGTTGGGTAGGGGAGCAGAGGATGGCTTGGGTGCCGGTTTTCAATAACAGGAAAAGGAAGGATAGAACTCAAAGGGGAAAGTGACAGGATTGGGGGGGGGGAGGGGAGAGAGAGAGAGAGAGATTTTGCTTGCCTTTTTTCCTGCATTTTCACCCAGTCCGGCAGCATTTCTTTGCGGAGAGGTGTCCATTTGTTTATATTTGAATGCATTGCAAATGCTTGGACAGGTCTTTTGGAAACCAATGTCTGTAACATGCATCGATTGGGAAGCGAACATGTGGCAAAGCCGAAGCCTTTGGAATGCATCGGTTTGCTCAGGTGCTCTTCAGCTTCTCCCTTTTCCCATTTCTTTTGCATGGAAATCCTCATTGTCTGAAGTCAGCCTTGGGGGTGGTAGGAGAGGAATGAGGAGCCAGAGGCCGACTCTGTAAACCGCTTAGCAAGGGCTGTGAAGCAGTGCGAAGTGGTATATAAGTCTTAAGTGCTTTTGCTATCATGATGCTCTGTCAGCTGGACTCTTCTCATCCTGATTGTGAAAATTGCCATTAAATTGGTTTGCACCTTCGTGCCAGATTTATCAAATTCAAGCTTCCTGACCTGATGGGAACTGAAAAGGGACAGAACTTAAATATTCTCGTGTTCCCAAATTTTGTAGTTCAGTTTCCCAGTTAAAAGGCAAACCAGCAAAACCCCACTGACCTTACTATGTGTTGGAAGAATGCATGCAGGATAGGAGACATACATCAAATTAAATATTGGAAAACTGAGAAATTGAGCCAACCGAAATGGCTCGATAAAGCAATTTGTAAATAATACTTCCTTAAAAAGAGATTTGGCTGGCTTGTATTCCAGGTCCCACAGTGAGATGCAGCTTGGTCTGGTTAAAAGAGAACAATTACTATTTCATTTACTTTGAGGTGGTGGAAATCACAGTCAAGAATTCTTTCTGGTCTTAATTTGAAAAATGCCACGGAAATCGTTTTCTTTTTAGAGGGTGCACATTTTCTCTCCTTCCACTTTTGGTATGAAATTGCCATCCAAGGGCACTTTTATAAATTCTCCTTGCTGCTTTGGTCTGAGCTTTAAAACCTCTTCTGTAAGGTGTCTGCCTGTGGTTCAAGAGTGCCTGGAATGCAGGAAACTAAACTGAAGTCCTTGTCAACCAGTTTCTGGAGTCTCTCTTGTTGTGCTCACAGGAGAGGCCAAATCTGTTTGCTCAAGTGGAGCCCCCTTTTTGGGGGAGACTCCAAGGGCTGGACTTACTCAGTACCTTCAAGAAAGTAATACAGTTACAGGATTTGGGTTTGGCCAGTCTAGAGAAAAGAAGGACTAGGGGGGACATGGCCGCGGTCTTCCCATATTTGAGGGGCTGCCCCAAAGAAAAGGAGGGGGTCAACTTATTTTCCAAAGCACCAGAAGGCAAGACGAGAAACAATGATTGGAAACTAACCAAGGAGGGAAGCAACCTGGAATTAAGGAGAAACTTCCTGACAGTGAGGACAGTTAACCGGTGGAACTGCTTGCCCCCAGGAGTTTCACTGGAAGATTTTAAGAGACTGGACAGCCAATTTTCTGAAATGGTGTAGGGCAGAGTTGGTGAACCTTTTCGGCACCAAGTGCCCAAACAGGAGCATGCACGTACGGGGGAGCAACAGAAACTGGAAGAGCTGAGCCTCTGGTTTCTGACACGCGCATGTGCACCAGCCACCCGGTCTTCCAGTTCCTGGCGTGCATGCACACGCCAGAACCTGAAAGAGCAATGGGCAACGGCTGGCGTGCCTGGAGAGATGGCTCTGCATGCCACTTCTGACATGTGTGCCATAGGTTTGCCATCATGGGTATAGGGTCTCCTGCTTGAGCAGAGGGTTAGGTTAGAAGACCTTCCAGCTAAAGGTCCCTTCCAGCTCTATTCTGATTGATAGATTGATTGACTTGGAGTTGAGGAAAGGAATTTCCTTTGGGACTTAGGAATCCAGTCTTTGTCAGCTGCATGGGACCACCAATCCCATCCCCCTCAGCCAGGTCAGGGAAGGCTGGTCTGCAGCAAAAAGGGAGGCTTATTGTTGCTTTGAAAAACATGTTTTGTCGATAAGGGTTGCGCTTCTGCAGTAAGAGAGAGAGAGAGAGAGAGAGAGAGAGAGAGAGCATCAATCTAAAAATAAGCGCCTTGGCTTCGTCTAACTGTACTCCGGTAATAGTTTTGAGCCAGTTATGTGGCACCCTGAGGGCCGCAGCCCATTGCAAAGGGGTCAGGCTGCTCCCGGATATTAATAGAGCAGCCCCAGAGAGGTGGAGCAGGGGGAGTTTTTGCCTCCCACTCCACCAGCATCCAGAAGGGAACGAAGGATGTTGGGATGCATCATCTCTTGCAGAGAGGGAAGGAGGCACGGAAGGAGGAGGGGAGGACCCAGGGCAGGCTCCAAGAAGGCCACCCCTAGGACGTCTTGCCTGGCCTCTCTTTGGTGGCTTGTCACAGTTCCTTTTCTGCTTGGGGGGCTTGGGGGGGGGGCTAGAAAAGAAGGGTGGGAAAGATCAGATGGGCTGGAAGATCTGCTGGTGGTTTTGCATTCTGGAGGAGTAAGCATGGGGCAGTTGAAAGGGGGACCTAAGCACAGGTCTTTTATCTGCAAGGGATGGATGTATTTGTGTGTGTGTGTGTGTGTGTGTGTGTGTGTGTGTGTGTGTGTGTGTTGAGTGGGCACCATCTTATTTCCACCATCTTATTTCTAATGGATTGTTCTCAGAAGAAGTTCTCAGAATGCTTTCCAGCTAAGCTGCAGCACCTCCAGGGACAGCAGAGCTGTTCTTCTGCTCAGCCAGAAATCAAGAAGGCAACCTGTGGCCTTCCCAGCATTTATTTATAGGAATGTATAGATTTATGGACTGCCTACTTCCATAGTTTCAAGGCATTTTGCAACAAACAAAACCCATCCTCAAGCCAAGAGGAAGTCTGTATCTAAATAGCCACCTTTGGGCATCTTCTCATCTTCAGCATCTGAAGTCTCTGCAGGACAGATGCTCTTGAGGAACCTGGGAGGTTCAAGGTCCCATCTTGAGGAAGGCTTGGAAGTTCTAGGTCCCATCTACCACAACTGGCCAGCTTCTCCAAGGAGAGTTTTAACTCCCCATAAGTGCAGCCAGTTGTGGCGATGGGATGCTCCTCACCAATCGGGGATTGTGAAGTGAACTTAAAAAGGCCCATAAAATTTGATGGGCAAATGGCCATCACTGTTGACTGAGTTCTTGATATAGCCCACCCTTAGCTGGGATCTTTTCTGCCTGCCAGGGTCACAGTTCTCTCCCATCCGCGGGATGGGTCCTGGCAATGGATTAGTCCAGAAAAAAAACCCTCCTATCTCCCTGTTATAATTCACCTTAATGAGTGGTGAACAAAAGGTTGGGAAGGACGGTTGTGAGTGATTGCCGACAAAGTCCCCATGTAGTGCAGCTGGCTGAGTTCCTGCTGGCAAAAGAGATAATATATTATTGCTGCAGGTCACATCATGGTAAATGAACGCTTACTTGCTCAGTGGCAACTGGATTGATTATCACATTCCCCTCCGAACAAGCCCTTGCTTTGTTTTACAAGTAAATGCTTTTGTCCCTGCTGTGTTAAAAGTCAGGCGATCAGTTTGAATTCACTGAAGGCAAAATGAAGACAACGGAAGCCAAGACGCAGCGTTGGGCTTTACACACAAGTCACCGAGGTTTGATTGGCTTGCCTAGTGTGAAGCACCCAAGAAAAAATATATAATTCAGTGTCAAAACCTTGGCGTTGCACTCAGAGTTAAAGTGTAAGGCGAGACAATTTAAACACCATAAATCAAAGAGATGGGAGAAAGCAAACATGTGTCCTTCATGTCTTGGTGTTTGAAGACTGTCGTTGTGATGAGCTGGAAGGGGGAAGTGCGGGATGGTGGGGTGTGAATACCAGGGATTCTGGATGAGGAACCAAGAAGTTCTGTCTTTCCTCCTCAACCTGAAGCATGTAGGAAATACAGTGTTTGATTCCACTGTTGGGGGCTGCATGAAGGACATGGATTGGTGAGGCTTTAGTGCACTGAGAAGAACCAAGTCAACACAAGAGATCTAACTTTGGTTCTCACCATCTAATTAAGACCTCTGTTTCAACAGCTGCCCTGTGGGACCATCAATTGGACTTCAGGCTTGAGATAAGACAGCCCCAACTTGCCTTTTCTCTCAAAGAGAAGACTCCGTCATCTTAAGATTCCTCTTAGGTTCCAGGTCTACCTCATAGTCGTTTCCCAAATCAGTGATGTTTCAATAAGGCTGGGCTGATGTATTTTGTCAGCATTCCTCCATATATTAGGAGGCAAAAGTACTCTGAATTCCTCCTTTTTGGAGAAAGGAAAAGCAAGTATTTGTATTAAATATTGACAGTGGCTCAGCTTTGCATACCCTTAAATAGTTCAGTGTTTTTTGTGTGTTTAAATTTAAAAAAAATTTAAAATTTGGTTTATTTTAATAATACCACTTTGCTTCCCGTAATGCGCTCAAGTTATAGTAACCAAATTTGGTCTCTTCTAGGAGGCTTGTTTTAAGTTGTCTGTGGACAGCTCTCCCCCAAAGTCATACCCACAGGCTGGAGCAGCTCCTAAAGATTGGGAAAAGGTACATTTAAGCTCACTCACTTTATTTTTGCAAGTGGGTTGCATTTCGTTTTCTTTTCTTTTCTTTTTTTTTACAAAAAAACAATTCAGCATTTTTTTTTAAAAAAAAAGACTTCGAGCTCCCATCAGGATAGATCGCCTGCAGACACCCAAGCATGAAAAATGAAATCTAATCTCTTTCCCAGCCGATCCCTTTCTCCGTTGACAAAATGTGGGCGTGCAGGCCTCCTTGCCTGGTGTGCCACAGAGGAATCATCCCAGTTATGAAACCGAGTTGCTGCTTTAATGAGGCTCCCTCGGTTGTCAGTGCAGAATGCAGCCGTGCCCTTCGTGTCAGACAGAAGGTGACAGAAACCTATTTTGAAAGAGTAAAGTAGGAAGGAACTGGGAACTTATTTTTGTACCTGCTTTCCATGGCTCCCACTGTGTGTCTTGTGCTCTCTGGGCTGCTGGGAGTCATGATGGGTAGGTAGGTAGGTAATAGGCAGGGCGGAAGGGTGGAGGGACTTTGGACAAATCCTAGGCAACACGTGGTCCCCATCGTGACCTGCTTGCTTGTTCTGATTGTCCAAGAACAGGACTAGCCCTCCCTTGTGGGATGTGGTTGGAATCGGTGAAGAAAAGGGGTCAAAGCAAAAAGGGGGGACACCATAGTAAACTCCACCATTTCATGAGACCCTGAACGCAGTCCATGCCTGCTCAGGGAGAACTGTGGGGGTTGATGCTTCAGCCATGAACAACCAGACCCACCCTGTGGAATATCGAGCAGCTCCTCTATTGCTCAGTGCCCGTTTCACAACAATCTTCTCAGACTGGCCTTTTGCCCCTGGGAAAGACTAGATATGGCACTGGAAGGAGGTCGGATCTTCTCCTCTTGTGTCTACCTAATGATGATTCTAGACTGATTTCCCACTTGACCCCTCCTCCCTAGTGGGACAGTCTCTCTCCGACAGAAGCTCCAATGTTCCTAGTGGGCTCCAGCCTAGAAGAAAGCTCTGGAGAAATCCGGGTGACCCCATTCCCTTGGGGGTGGCTTAACTGTGCAGTGAATAATGGAGACTTGGACGGCAAAGTTACTTCCCACAGCCCCACCTCCTTCCAGACAAAGGAGGCTGAAATAATGGCCTTGTCTTCCCACCGTCCTCCCTTGCACTCCGGAGCCCACTGAATCACAAGCACTTTCTTGCAAAGAATATATTTATTTCCCCCTGCCTCTGTCCCACAATGGCCTGCCAGTGATGAATACCAGGCTTGGTGGCTTATTTGTCAAAAGCTGCACACCTGCATGGCTTCCTTCGCAAGATAAATTTAGGGTAAGGCAGCAAAGGAAGGGGAGGGGGCTCCGCTCGAGGAATAAATCTTGGACATGTTGCACGAGTCCCTGCCTTCTCCAAAGAAGGGGCCCTCCTGACAAGGTATGATAAATGACTCTCTTTGTTGACACCTTCATTGAGTTATTTATGGCTCATTAGTTGAACTGGGGAGGAAAGGAGAGGACTGGGCATACAGTGGTGCTTTGGGGGGGGTCAGTGGAGGAGAGACAAAGAGGAGGAAGGGTTGGGGGCAGAAGCAGGAAGGGGGTGATTTCCAAAGGAGGAAGAACCCAGGGGAAGGACAGAACGAGGGGAAGAGCTCCATTCTTTTTCTGCTACCTCCAGGCTTTCTCATCTTCCATGGAGCAGAGCTTGGAAGGACGCTTGGAAGGAAGGTGTCTCATTTGCCTCATTTTAAAGAAGTCCTCTCATTTGTGCTAAGTTGGGCCTTTTCCCACCGGGAGTTGTGGAAAAGAACCCTTCGGCCTGGATAATGTTTTGGGGCACCCACTCAGGCCGGGGGATTCTGAGGAGCCCATCTCAGGACCCCCCAAGGTCCCCGTAGTGAACCACGGTAGATTTGGGGTAGGCCAGGAAAACATCTGGAGCCAAGTGGGGATGGTGGGAACCAGTGGTTTCTAAGCATTTGAAGGGTGAGGAGGAGGAAAAATGAATGGAGAGGAAAAACAATTGTTTCTCACAACAGAATTCAGTACGCGTCAGCACAGAAATGCAAGTGTCCCAGTCACCTTGGCCCCTTAAAGTAAAGAGCCGTTGAGCCCCCGCCTATGAATTTTGTTTTCTAGTTATTCTGCCTGTCCTGTCCTGTACAAATACTGTACAAAGGCAGATAGATAAACTTCACAAAGCATTCATACAAAGTCTTTTTTATTGGTTCATCAGGCATCCTTATCAACCCACAGTTATGACAAGGTTCTTCTTAATGTCCAATCCTTTGCATATCTGTCTTTATGGGTAAAAAGATGGTTTTCTCTTTCATCCCATATTGTAGAGGCAGGGGGTAGAGCTGCTACCACGAGGCTGTATGTTCAGGCAAGAGTGAAGAAATCTCCTCCAACCCACCAAGGGTCAATTCAGTGACCAATCAGGGTTACAGATGTGACCACATGACACATACTACATTTCCCAGGATATCTTAACTACATTTACCATGATGCATTCCCTTAAGGGGACAGCTCTCAGTTCCTAACTAACTATCCCAAATCCCATTAACAGCACACCAGTGGAACCAGGAAGACCTTCCCATCTGCTGGTGGTGGTGGTCAGACATGTGCCTGGACTATCTTTAGCAGTCCAGTTGGGGGCGTCATTGTCACAAAACAGTTACAACCCCCCTGCACCACAAGGCAGTGAGCGCAGGGTGGTGGGCCCTTCCCACTCACAGTCACCTTGTGGTTGTGGTTGCTCTGCCAAGAAGCCGAGGGAGCCGTGCCCCCCTCCTGCATTGCAAAGCTGCTTTAAATACACCTCACACTTTATCAAAGCGCCGAGCTTTGTTTTTCGTGTTTTTTTTCCTCCAGAGAAGACGCACAACTGTGTCAGGAAATCTTGAGAGTTCTCAGGAACTCACAGCCTTTAGAAACACTATTTAGGGAGCTGTGAAAAATTATACAATTGCAGCTGTGCTTTTGCAAAGTATAGTTCATTCTCCGCACACACACCCCACCCCCGCCCCCAATATTTAGATACTGCAAAATTGTCCATGCAGCCCAGAGGATGGAGACCGTTCTGATGGAGACCGTTCTCAATCCCTTGTCGGGTCCCTTCCTCTGCCACCTGTAACCACCAGCCTGCAGCCCCCATCCGAAGTGCAAGTCCAGGCATTGGGGGGGCAGGTGTCCTTGGATTTAACCCAGCCCCCCTCCCCCCCCCCCCCCCCCCCGTCAGGCCCGGTTGGTGGCTTGTGGCTTGCATCAATTCTGGATTAACCTGAAGGCAGTTATAGCCAAGGTGGGGGTGCCTCCAGGCATTTTTGCATGCTAATGCTGGAGGTACCACTGGCTTTCAGAGTGGCAGGTTTCTCTTCCTCCTTTTTACATTTTCCCTAATGTATTTTCCCAGCTATATTTTGCCTCTTGGTAAGACTGCTGTCCTCCTTTTTAGGGCTGCCGAGTTCTTTGACATTCATGCCAACCCTCTCTTTCTCCTTCCTTTTGGCACGATGTCTGCCGCGGAAGTCCACCTAGGCCCATCTTTGGTGACCTTCTCTTCATGGGAAGCTCTTGGGCATGACTGGACAGGTGGTCTTTCTTTGTGGATGAGGAGAATTGGGGAGCCCTGGTCCCCTCCTCAGGGCTTTCAGTTGTCTCCTGTACTACTACGGAGTGAGTCTTCCAACTAGGTGAAATTAGGCAGAATTTCTTGGCTGCTGCAGCTTAGAGGAACCAATAGTGAGAGGACGGAGCTGTGGACAAAACACCAAAGAAAATCAACATAGCGGCTACTCACTGCTCAATATTGTTACTAATCTTCTTAGTTAGAGGTGATAGCAAGGCTCAGTTTCAAAACCCTTCGAGCACCGTCCCAGGAGGGCTGTTAAATCTTTTCTGTCCAGCAAAGATACACACCTAAAAATAGCTTCAGCCAGCCTGAGACTGCAATGCCCAGAGTTCCCAACACCATATGTGCTGGGTAATATTATATTATCTACTATGCAACATTTATGCCCGTCTAACGTTCTGTTTCTGCTGGTGCACCTGGGATCCTTTTGGATATTTCCTAACAAGTGGAGTGGCAGTTAAGTTAGAGATGTTGATGATTGGCAGAAGGCTTGGATTTCACCTTACATCATGGATCAAAAAAGCCCAATGTTAAGAGGAAGGTCATGTCGCATTAGCTGCCAGGTAGCAGTGAGAAAAGCAACCAGTTGTGATCCAAGGATTACCTGAATAGCCATTTAGAATTTAAAATTCAGTTCAGGAAAAAATTAGGAAGGAGGCAGGTAAACCCAGAAGGAGATAAGGAGATTGTAAGAAATTATTTGTTTTTGTTTGGTTTCTCAATTAATTGAATATACATCAATCTGGTTTCATGTTTCTTGGCCACTAACTTCTTAGTGCTGGTCTCTACCATATGGTAAAGCTTGAATTTCTGCATGAGTATTTTTGAATGTGTCCTATGCAATTAGATATTTTAAACCAGGCTGAGGATGAGGTGGAAAAACAGGAACTAGTCTTGGATGGGAAGAAATCCTCTGAGAATTTGGAGGGAATTTAAAATAAGCAGTTGGGGAAAACAATCACTCCTGCTGAACAGCAATAATCTTGGGTTGGACAGTTAAAAGCTGTTGGTTGCTAAGGCCAGTCTGAGATGCCAAACTTACAAGAAAATTTACAAGAAATGCTTTCTTGTCTTCGTGTGCTTTTAAATCCCAGTTCAAATTTCACCATGGTCTTCCTTGGCAAAGCTAGATATTTATTTATTTATCAAATCCTCTTGCAGAGGGAAAATCTGTCTAGTGCTTCATTTGCGTTTGCTTCTGAGAGCTTCTCCAACGATTTAAATATTTCAGGAGGCTCTTGAAATGCAGACTACAGCGAGCAAGCTTGCGTTGATCAGCCGGGGGTTGGGCCCAGCCCCGTGGCTTTGGATTTAAACCTCTCTACAAGGTCAGAGTTTAAATTATATATCAGCCGCTTGCTTAAAAGCTCAGGCAGGCTTCCAAAGGAGCCTCTTAGCTGCCTGCCTTTGGTTCTTGTCTCCTCCCAGCTGCTGTTTGCTGTGTCACTAACACCTGGATGCCAGTTCTGGATGCCAGAGGGCTCGGGTACTCTGCATGGCTTCCAGATCTACACAAGGAGGAGAACACGCAGCAAAGGTCCAGGTGGCCCGCACCACCTCAGGCTGGGTTTGCAGAAACCCTGCTTAGTGTCCTGTAGCCACCTGGGTTCTCAAGTCCCTCTAGAGGGTTGAATGTCAGCTGGGGGGAAAGGTTACTGCTGGACAGATGACCTCCCATCACCTCCCTAAAGAAGAGGCATCTTGGGAAAAGGTGCTTTTGATGAAAGGAGATGCGGACGGGGATGCCCCACGCTCCTTCTGAACCACCTTTTCTCTTTCCAGCCTGGCTCTCTTGATGTCCTCCCCTTACACTCGCCTCCTGCCAGGGCCTTGCAAGTAGAGTTGTGCCCTGGGGGAACCTGTTCCAGGCTGAAGAATCAGCAGCCTGAAACTTTGGCCAGCAGATCCGAGAGGGCCAACTCCAGGCTCCGAGAAGTCTAGGCCCCTTTGCCCCTTCAGAATCAGATGGAACACCCTGCCTTCAAAGAAGGTTCGAAAAGGGGGAAGCTGTTCTTTTTTCTCTTTGCAAGAGTGACCTGTACAAGTGGGTGGCATTGCAAAGAATGTGGAAGAAGCCGAAAGCGTCTTCTAAAGCAATGCCACCCATTGCACAGACGGTTTTGTAGACAGGAAAAAAAATCTCCTTGCCTTGCCCCCTTCTAAAATACTCTTGCATGCAGGCCGAAAGAAATGAAAACTCATCTGATTCAGCAACTCTTGTGTTCGAAGAAAATCAGACAATATCCCTGTTGGCACCGAGCTCCGTGCAGGAATTGCTTCTTTGTGTTTGGGTTTTTTAGTTTATGTATATTTGTACCTCCAATGCCAGGACTGCTGTGTCTCCAGAGCTGGAGGTGGGTTCTGTTTCTCAAGGGAGCCTTGGAGACACTTCGGTTCTGGCTGCTGGGAGTCTCTGTAAGGCCTCTCCAGGTCGCAGCTGTGCAATCACAGCTAGCAAATCACCTCCAGCCTGATTAAATAATTTCCTCCCTGAACATTTCTTGGAAGCCCAATTTACGAGTTCAGGTGAACCATTTGGTCTTCTTCTTAAATTGCCCACTTGAAACCGGCATCTCAGGGCGCCTCTTGGCCCATGTTCCAACATCTGCTCCAAACTCACAAACATGTTTAAAGTCACCAAGTTTGTTGGAACAGTTGTGTAAGGAGCAGAGAGGGGGACAGTGGATGCAATGAGACTCAATTAGCCACAATTAAATGTCTCTGCTGCTGAATCAGCCAAACTCCACCAACGTTCCAGTTTGCAGCTGGTAAGTCTCTGCCAGGAACAGCCTCCGGCCACCCTTCCTGGGTTTCCTTTTGGAACCGAGCTAAAGGCAGCAGCAACAGAGGTTCCCACCTAAGGTCCCAGTCCACCTTCTCGGGCTTTGGACCCATTGATTATCCCCACTGTGGAACTGCTGGCGTTTGCTGTTCGCTGCCCACTGCTGCCCTTGCCTGGAGTCGCCACAATGCCTTGCCTCAGCCTCTGTATGTGCACTTTGGCGTATGTGTAGGAGAGACAACAAGCTTCCGTGAAGACATTTTGATGCCATATCTGTACAACCGGCTTTGATGTGAGCAAGGTAAAAGACTCAGCCTGGAAAGGCTGCTCCAGATGAAACACCTCACCTATTTGCATCTATCTGTATCTATGCTGCCTTCTTAAAATATTTATCTGCCTTTCCCCTGACGTGTTCCAAGCAACACTTTATAATTCAGAGGAGGGGGCACATCCATCCATCCAGATGCATAAACACAAAGCTGAGGGAAGCTAATTATCCTTCAAGATCTTGCCAAGAGTGGGTTGCTCCGTGGGTGCCTACTTGATTTCCCCCAAAACATAGATGTGCAGTGGCAAGAGAAGCAGAGCGAACGAAGGGAGACGAGGGGCTGATCCCCGCCCCCAGTGAGCTGGGGAGGCTTTGGATAAGGAAGGGCTGCCTGGGATTCTTTCTTTGGCTGAACAGAGAGGGGCAGGGAGAGAGGAAAGGGGCCCACTGGCTCAGCAAACAATCCCAAGAGCAAACCAATCGCAATAACAATCGCCCTTAGACTTAAACACCACTTCACAGCCCTCTAAGCGGTTTACAAAGCCAGCCTCTTGTCCCCAACAATCCTGGGTTTTCATTTTACTGACCTTGGAAAGATGGAAGGCTGAGTTAACTGTGAGCAGATCAGGATTGAATTTCTAGCAGTGGGCAGATTTAGCTTGCAGTGCTGCGTTCTAACCACTGTGCTACCTTGGCTTTAGGATTGCCCCTAAAGCAATCTGAATGGACAGCTCTTTGTTGTAAATCAACTTTCCAAGAAGTTTACCAGAGAATTTCCCATCTTTTTATGGAGCAGAGCTACTGAATAGCACCTCACCCATAGCTGAAGACCACTGGTAGATTTGGAAAGCTTTATTTTAGCAATACAAGCATCTCACATTCACTCTGTCAATCATGCCAAAAGTTGTCATCAGCCAACTGGCAAGAAGGAGAGGGAAGCCCAGGAGAGCTCAAACGTCTCCTTTCTTCAACAATCTCCATTCACAATGTTGGATTAATTCAATTTAGGTTGTCGTTTATCAGTTATATACATGGGGTGTATATTGTGAATCTAATGTTTCTTAACACTGGCAACTTCAAAACGGCTGGCTGAGGAATTCTGAGAGTTGAAGTCAACATGTCTTGGAGTTGCCAAGGTCCAGAAACATTAGGGTAGAGGATTGCATCAACTTGCAAAGCATCTCTGACCAAGTGTCCCTGACCTTCATGGACCAAGGCAGGAAATTGTCTGCACATGGCTGAGATTTTGGCCAAAGCTTTTCCTGCAGTTGATGAACTGTAGGTGATACGAATCAGGCCCTTTGGTTTTAGTAGGCGGAAATCGATACTTAGCTGTTGAGAAATTGGCCGTTAGTCCTGGGTTTGTTTCTCCAGTGGGAGGAGACATTTCGACTGTTGTGGTCCAGAGGAAGCAAAATCAATGTCCCATACAAAGCTTCTTTGTACTGTATTTACTTTGTGTGGTAACTCCTCCTGACTTGCTTGGAAAAGCAGGCCCCTGTTTTGATTAGCGAGGTTCTGCCTTTCTTTTTAATCTGCAGAGTTTATGCATGGGTCTCGGCAGGATGTGGGTTGACAGGGAAGGGAAAACCTCCTCTCTTGAAAGAAACCTTCTCAAGGCCATGTGATGTGGTGCACACATTATCGCACAACTAGGATCAGCAATCACGGTCAAGCAAACATTCATTGAGCAGACTTTGGTGGGGGGGGGGGAAATACATATCAGACAACTCGGCTTTCTAAGAATTTGAGCTCCAGCGATTATCAGTCGGTTAATGTAAGCTTCTCCATTCAACCTCCTTTTGCTTTGAAGTCTTATGAACCCCTGGGGCTTCAGTGGGCTCACAATAACCCCTATTGTGCATTTCATTTAAAGATGGTATCTTTCAAAGCCTCTTTCCTTCCAAGGACATTTGGGAGTCAAAAGTGGGCAGTCACAGCATTGCCTTCATGGTGTCCATCTGAGCAATGGTGTAAGATGGAAGTCTTGGACAAGTGTTTAAAGGTTGAGGGTCTTTCCATCGATAAACAGGAACTTGGGATGGTCATAGCTTTGCATTTGAACAGGAGCTTTCCATTTAGAGGTACACATCCTTGGTGCAGGAGAAGAGCAGGCAGAGCTGAGAGGTGGAGTCAAGCAGGTCATCAGCTTAGAATCAGTACGCTCCCACAAAGGGTCCAAGTCCAACCCCTTATATAGCATCAATTTAGTATGTGAGTTGAGTTGTCTAAATTCCTGTGTATAGCCTGGCATACCTCTTCTGTGTTGCTGTGGTCCTGATCCTTTGTGCCTGACACTTGCAGTTTAGGGAGCAGCTGATGGTTGCCACCTGACCCCTTTTATGAAGGTCCAAGGTAGGCCCCTCATGTCCTGCCATGATGTTGTCAGTTTGATGGAGCCATCCACCCAGTGGCTTCCAAACTAGGTTTTATGGCTTAGATCATAGGTGAGCAGCTGTAGCAACTTTATGGCCTGTGGAACTTCAACTCCATGTTGGCTCAAGAATTCTGGAAGTTGGTGCCCATCAAGTTGCCATCGTTGTTCACCTCTGGCTTAGAGGGTTATGTGGTGGACAAATTGTGGCTTACCGCACTGCCCATAACTGCAGAGGGGGAAAAGAGACAACCCCCCCCCCCCATGAGATTGTGAGTATCTGAGTGATGCATTTATTTGCAAGTATTTCAGGATAGGCAAAATCCACCCTGACCAGAAGTGAGGCTATTCTTGAGTCCCTTCTCCCCCAAGCCAGGGGGCGGTTCTTGTGTGTGTTTGTGTATGAAAACTCACAAAGCCCCAAAATAAGAGCTTCCCCCACCTCTGCGTTTTGCACAGGCCAAGCCTTGCAAGCATTTATCCCTTTAACCTGATTGCAGAGTTACTGTTTGTCAATCTGTGTTTTAAAAAAGGGGAAATAGAAGAGCAACATTGAATTAGGCTAATTGCTTTTTGTTTTTGTTTTAACTTTTCCATCGACAATGAAATTAAAAACCGCGGGTGGCCAGGCCCCTTTTCCCTCTCCTGGGAGGGACTCTCTTCCCTTTGAAGGACTCTGGGGTGACATTTGTATCTCACCAGAAAGGAAGCAAAGAGACCCCGGACTGCTTTGAAATTTTGCCCATGCAGTCCGTGGTCAGCCACAATCCATCGTGGTTTCTAATGTTTTAAGCTGGGCGCCTCCAAACTTGGCAACTTTAAGAAGGGTGGACTTCAATTCCCAGATTTCCAACGCTGGCTGGGGAATTCTGGGAATTGAAGTCCACACATCTTAAAGTTGCCAAGTTTGGAGGCATCTGTTTTAAGCACCATTGGAGTCTACCAATGGACCTTCCATCGTCACAGGAACTGGGTGAACCGTTCATCCTGTGAAGGACATGAGCAGAGAACTTGGATGGTTCCAAACAATCGAACCTTTGACAACATGGCAGTTTCTAAGAGAGAGCAAACGGCGCCTTTCCCCATGACTGCTGTTGAGAAAACGGAAGAGAAAATCTCTTTGGCAGAGATTGCAACCCTTTATTTATCCTTAAGCAACTTGTTTTGATGCTATCTCCCTCAACCCACGTATTTTATGTAATGCGTGTTTGTGAATGAATTTCAGATGTCTTCTGGAATAGAAGGAAGGAAACCTCATTTTTTATCCCCTCGTCTGCTGGCTCCTCATTTCTATTTCCACTTCCACCCCCTTCTCTGTTTTACAATCCACACTTTTTATGTGTGTTTGTTTTCACACAGTATTTCTGTTTCTGCATCATGTAACATTTGCCAAAAGTATCTCTTTCCCACAGTGACTCAAAGGTCGCTTTTCTGGGGTATCCCAAGATCTCCCCTCTTGTGTACACCAATTTTTCCATAAGAACAACCTTCCATAATCTGGATTAACATGTTTTTAGGAGGGGGTCTCCATGCTTGTGAACCTCTGGGCTGACTTGTTGGTTCATTCAATCATTCCTGAGGCTGGAACATCTCAGAAACCAGCTTTGAAAGAAGAGAGGACTTGTGGATGGAGAACCGGCCTATTTCGGGGTATTTATCCTTCCCATTTTCATCCCCAAGCACTCCCTTCCTCCATGCCGGCCTGGCACCGGGTTCTTCTTATTGCAACCACCTCGGGAAGCAGGTCAGGCTGAAGGATGGCCACTGTCTCTAAGAGCATCAACAGGATCACCCCAATGGACCCGCAGAGGAAATAAAGCCCCTTGTCTAAAGTCCACAGCTTCCCCGATGCTGGTATAGCAGCCATGTTAAAAATAATTTGGCCATTTTATACTCCTTGGTGAATAAACTCCCCGTTTTTCATCATAATATAACCTGCCCAACATCCCTTCTGCTCCTTACAGGCTGCTTAAAAGAAATGCCACTCCTGGTGACAACTTTCTTTGTTTGTTTCTTTAATACATTCTTTGTTATCCCTTTTTTATCAGTTTATTACTTTTCTGAAGAAGTGCTCAGAACATTGCATCTAATGCATTTTGCAGTGTTTTATTTTCCTAGAATGAATCTTTGGGGCAATTTCTAAGTTTATTTTCTCATGCCAAGCTCTCCCTTCTCTTCCTCCTCCCTCTCCCTCTCCTCCTCCCCCCATCTCCTCCTTCTCCTGCTTGTCCTCCCTTATTCTGGATGGCATCCTCTGTCCCCCACCCTCCTGATTTCACCCCATAACAGCGCACACATTAAACAAAAATAGCTGAGACGTTTCCATCAGGAATAACTTAGCGTGTCATAAAGGAAGCATTGCCCAACATTGTCAAGGCCAGCCAGGTAAAGAGCAAAGCCACTTTCCGATAGGTTCCTTTTCTGCCTTGGTGTACAGGTAGTCCTTATCTTATAGCCACAACTGAGCCCAACATTTCTGTTGCTAAGTGAGACATTTGTTCAGTGAGGTTTACCCCATTTTACAACCTTCCTTGATACAGTTGTTAAGTGAATCATCACAACTGATTAGTTCGTCACACCTTGAACCAAGTTTCCCCCAAGAGTCTCTCCTGTCTTTGTTCTCGTCACTCTGACACAATTCTCCACTGAAAAAAGATCCAGGAAGATCGGCTTCTTGGTGGGAGAAATTCATCTCTTGAGGCCATTGAGGCCACTGCCTTGTCTCCCAGGGAACAGGTGTGGGTTACTTCGGAGTAGAGTCTCAGCTTAAGATGGAAATAATCTTATCCAATTTGTCCAAATTAGGATAAATGATCCAAGCAGCATGTCTCTGCATATTTAATCAACTGAAACTAATCTGTCCAATCGAATTATTTGGGGGTGTGTGTGTGTGGAAATGCTGTCTTGGAGAAGCTGGGACATCTGAGTGGGCAACATTTTCCACCAGAGATGTGGACCCTGACTTGAGGAAGATGTAATAAGGTGGGTGGGTTCTTGGGCACCTTTTCTCCAAGGTGGGGCCAGTGGACTTCCACTGGGGTTAAGGAACTGGCTCTTCAAGAGAACTTCTTTCTTCACCAGGGATGGAGGCCTGGAGTGGAGACAGCAGAGATCCCTTTTTTTTTTTTTTTTTTTTTTTTTGGGGGGGGGGGGGGGACTTGTCCAAGGTACTGAAGACCTCAGATAATTCCCAGGATTCATGTGGGGGAAGAAGCCACACCACCTAAACTATTGAGAACACACACACACACACACACACACACACACACACACACAGAGGATTTTAGAGTTCTGGTGGACTCTGGACTCTTCTTGCACTAATTCAAAAGAGAAGAAGTGATTGCGACTCTGGTGAGTTGTCGTCTCCTACCCATTTTTTTTAGATTGTCATGCCAGCTCTTTTGTTTTTCAAAAAACAGTCTAAGGAAATGTGAAGTTCCTAATTATAGCCACTGCCTCCTGTGGTTTCTATTAAGAAGCCACTCAATCCTGCCTTAATCTCTGAAGGGGCAGACCAATTAGTTTGCACTCCAGTTGTAAGGTTGCCAGGGATCAAGACAAACACGTTTGGCTACACGAGGCAACCTTCAAATGCTGCATTTGTTTAAAGGATACTTTCTCACTCTTGCAGTAATTACTTTCAGCAGCACTGAGCTGGTCCATAAGCTATTAATTACTCAGGATGTACGAGAGTTGACAGCGTTGGGTAAGCACAATAATTGGCGACTGGAAAGGAAGAAGTCAATGTTAAAAGAAGACATTTCCCCCTGCAATTATCACTGCACAACTTGACCAAACTTTCATTTTTTTTCCTCCTCCTCCATTCAGTGGGAAGGGATCAGTTGGAGGAGAAGGTGGCGGCATTTGAGGGCCGAACAATCCAGCAGTTGTAGTCTTGCATGATAAATTGCTGAAGGTCTACCATCTCCAGTGCAAAAAACAGTTAATCTATCTTGCAGATCGTGCCTTCTGGTGCTTTGGACTTTTCACTGGGAAGTGAATAATAGCTGCAGCTTGCTGGGGCAGCAGTTCAGCACAGGCCACGGATGGAGAACGTGTGGCAGAACTTGGAAGTCAGGGACATCCACAAGCGAGTAGCCTTGAACAATGTTGTCTCAAGGATGCCTAAAAAAAACTTTTGCTTTCTTTCATGCTGGTCTATCACCGTAGTAAGGATTTGATTTATTTTGACTTGGGGGAACAAAAGAGTGCAAGGCATGATCTGGAAAGCAAGGTGGATCCAGCACCCCCCAACGACACTATAATTCTATCTCCACTTGGATAAAGAGCCTTGAATTGAGAGGCAGTAACAACATTCAACATCGTTGCTGAGGAGCAGCATGAAACCTTCACGCTCTTCTTCTTGAGGGCTCTTTGGACATGCAACTCTTGACCCCATGTAGCAAATAAGTAGCAAGAGATGTGCAGTGTGACCAGGTAAAGAGGTCCCAGAACATCTTTAGATGCTTCATTTGTCTTCCTGTTGCCCATTTCATAGCTCTACCTCTCCTGGGGCCAAGTGGGCAGGCAAAGTCGGGGGATATAAATGAGTCTGGAGCCCAAGGAAGATGATGATTGGTTTTGTATCTCTGCTCTGGAAGTTCCCCATTCCATGTATTGAGGTTTCAGTAGGAATCAAGGCTAGATGCTATGCTTCCCAGAGGAATGCCTATCCCAGAAGTCATTGGTTGGCCATCATGACAATGCTGGACAGGATAGATCTTGGACGAGACCTTGGTTCTTCAATCATTTAATTGCTTTTACTCTTTGCAATTAGCAGATAATTCTTTTGCTAAAATTGTTTGTAACTGCTCATCTAAGTTCTCATGACTTCCTGCTTGAATCATTGGGAGTAGAGTCTAGCTGTCTAACTAGTGTCTAGTTGTCTTTTGTTGTGGATTGCTCCAAGCCTGGGGGTCTTTGCATTGCATGTCCAGAATATTTAAGCTTGAGCTTCGTGGTTAGTGCTTCTGGTGAGCTGTCTGTTTTTTCATCTAATTATGTGTCCTTCTTGTGATCTGAGATAATCTCAACCATGTCCTCTCGTCTCACAGTTCAAAGGCATTTGGGAGACACAGAGAATCTGGTAGTTTGTCTCAATGGGAAACAAATCTGGGATCTCTGAGAATCAGAGGGTCCCAATATCAATAGCTAAAGCTATCCAGGGAAGGTCAGTTTATCCCATGTTGATGTTGTGGGGCGCCATCTCCCTTGTCTGTACCAGCTTTCCGATGAAGCCAACTCTTTGTAGTTCCTTCCTCTCCTTTGAAAAATGTTCTCACTCTGGAGGACAGAAGGAGTCACTTCAACAGAATTATTGTGGCAGGAAGTGGCTTGTTCTGTGCAGTTTAAGAACTTCCAAGGTTGAAGCAAGCACTCGCATTTCCCTTGTCTAATTGCTTAATTACCTTGGTCTCATTTGATCTCATTTTGAAGGTGACCAAATATAGCAACAGTGGCAACAAAGAGGCAGGAACTTTTCATTGCTCTGTTTGAAGGTGGAGAGGACAATTTTTTAGGGTAAACACGGGACAAGCTTCAGTGGTGGTTCAGCTTCAACAAGCAATATATTTAGGTATTTATGCAGGTGATGCTAAATGAGATAATGGACTTCCTCCTGTGAAGAATAAGTTCTTATTAAGTTTTATTCTACCATTTATGGTCAGACAGATTTCTCCAATGCCAGGTCCTTGGGAACAGTTCCTTGAGGAAATAGCCATTGTTTGGGGACAGAGCCTCTTTTTTAGGCAGAAGTTCCATGGTAGAGATCTTGGACTACCATAGCATGCTGGGAGAAGAAAATCCCCTTTCACACTGAGGTTAGAACATCCCCCCCCCCCCCAAAAAAAAAATGGACCAAAATCCCGGGTCTCCAGAAGGCGGTTACTTTGCTCAGCCAGAACTGTAAGATCTGGAATTTTGCTTAATTTTAGAAGAACCCATCCTCTTCCAGAGAGCAAATTCACAATTTCCAGGAATATCATGTGAAAAATGGAACAAACTTTGTCTGTAACCTTGGACAATCAACACAGAGCAGAGCTTGATGGGCCAATATTATGCTTGAAGATTTGGGATCCACCTCATGACTACTTCATGCTTTGTCTAACAAATTGTAGCTACCTGGCTTCACACAATTCGCCAAGATCTAAATCATGCTGTCTGTTTTGGGAGAAAGTCAGCTTCCTATGGACCTAAGGAGCAGGCCTTGGCTGGAACAGTGAGAAAATATGTTACGTTGACTAGAATCAACAACCTTAGATCAGATCAAAGTCCACTTTCTATGCCTTCCTTTTCCCAACAGTGGACAGAGAACCTGGTCTTCTCTATGAATTATTTAAATTCCTTGTAGAGTCTTCTAGCTATTGGCCCACAGCACAACTGGTGAACCTGTATTTATTGGAGTCAGCTATTTTGTAGGGCCAGTCTGAAGACACTTCTCCATCCCAAGTCTCCAACCTTTCTGTCTTTTGAACATCTCCTCTTCTAAGGCTCTTCTCGCTCTGTCAACCATAATGTCATCAGTTGGGGTGAGCAACTATGGCCCCTTTGTGCCTATCACTTCAAATCCCAGAATTCCTGAACCACCTGGCTCAGGAATTCTGGGAGTTGAAGTCCACAGATCGTAAAGGGGCCATAGTTTCCCATCCCTTTCACAGAGTGTTCTCTTCAGTGCCAGAGCAAACCCCAATTCCCATGGTGGCTTAGAGACAATCTTGAAGATATTGCAAATAACCAAGACGTAATCCTGAGTGGTTGACTAATTCTCATCATATTTCCTTCCCCCTGTTTTCCCATTGCATAACTCAGCATGAGGGACTCGTCCCTGTATCTTTTTTGTTCTTTGAACATCCCACTAAACAGTTTTTGCCCCTCCTGAAATCTGGCAGCAAGGGGTAAAAAAAAGGGAAAGAAATCTCTTATATTCCCAGGGCAATTTCAACTTTAAAAAAGGATATCAACATGAAGGACAATTGCAGTGTTGAGCTGTCATTTTGTCCCCACAGGTACCATGAAAAATTACTGCCAATAAAATAACATTTTTCAAAATGTGACACTACCCTTAAATTTATCTTCTGCAATAAATGGTTTTTGGGAGAAAATTTCAGTCTATTTGAGCATAAACTATTCTTTAACCACTCAATAATAGATTACAAATGAATTGCATTATTAATTTATAATAGAATAATTGTTTTGCTTCAACAGTCACTTTCAAGAATTTGGGCAGTAATTTTCTTGGCTTCTTTATCATCTTAAAGATATTTTCCCCACAGGATAGAAGAAAAGAAAGGAGGGGAAGGAGAAAAAGAGAAAGGGAAGTTGTATGTGGGTTCAAGCTGACAAAAGTCCGGGAATTCTATATCAAAAGTTGATAGGAATTGAAAACCTTAATTTAGCTTCCTGTCCCCAAGGTTGTTTTATACCAGACACAAATTGGTCCAGTATTTTTGATGGGGTTCCTTGACCTGTGTATTCAGAAGAAAAGTAGTTTGTGTAAGGTTGTTTTCTTCTTCTCTGTGTCCCTGTTTGTACAATATATTTAGCAGTCATGGGGGAGAGAAGGAAGAGCATTGTACAGTTAGTTAAACCCCACTAATTGACCCAGACAATTAAACCAGAGGGGTTAGTCTTAGTCCCAAAGGGACTAAGCTCTGCTTCAAAGCTAAATTGATTCTTCCTCCTCCTGCTGTTCAATTCATTCCCTTCTTAAGAAAGGATTAATTCTTCCTGCCAAGGTCTGTCTGGTCATGACGGAAGACCTCACAAGATGGAGGCTTCTCGTAGGGTTGTGCCGCAGTGGCACTTTTTCATACAAACCTTCTGCAACCATGTGGGAGCATCTGGGAGGCTCCAAGCACTGACCCTTCAGTTGAGTGATCAGATCATGTGAAGATGAGTTGACGGGTTCAGTGAGTTGGCCATGTTGGGTGGGAGGGGCCAAGGTGGATAAGTTCTCTTCTAAGGGAACTTACTGTAAAGTATTCTTAGATGTTGGGTGGGTGTTGGATTAAATCCAGGGAGGCAAAAATTGGAATCATTTCCCCCAACCATGGATTTTAGGGCACTGTTTTATCAACCCAGTGAATCTCTTAAGCTTCTCAGGTAAGATGAGGATAGATCTCTGTGGAGCTACCTTGAACTCTTCAGAAAAAGACATATGTTTGGAAACAGTTTTCATCTTATCAGAACACTGGCTTCTACCTCTAGACAGTTACCTCTTGAGGCTGGTTTAATTGGTTTTCCTGCCTTCTGCGGAGAATTGAAATTAATGCCTGTTCCCTGGAGGTGGATGGGAAGGTCGCAATATGACCCAGATACTTGTTTGAGGGTCTTCCTTCTGGAACTCCCTACCCAGGAAATGAGGCTGGCTCCTTCTCTGATCTTGCTATTCAGACCTTCCTTTCTAGAGAAGCCCTCTTCTCCTTCGGCAATCAAATTATAGAAGGTGCCATTTTCAAATCAGATGATTTATCATTTTTCCTAAATGTTTAGGTAATGGTTGCTAACTTTGACTTTGCCATGGATTACTGCTAAAGGCTTTCAGGGGTGTGTGCCTTCAAGCAGCAGAATCAAAGAGGATGGATGGATGGAATGCAGAGCCCCCAAATCTGATTCTCTTGAGTTCTCACAATCAATTGAGCCCTTCTGGGACACTTGCTGGCATTGGAAGAACCCTTGTTTAAGAGCTGCTCCAACCATGAAGCTTCCTCTGAGTATTTTAGGAAAAGGTTGGTTGATCTGAGTAGCCTGGGTTAATCTTGGTCCAGGTGGCAAACGTTTCTGGGAAAGATTTATTAAGGTTTCCATGCCTTTCCCCAACTGTGGTGCTTTGAAAATACTCTGTTTTGTAGTTTGGATCCCCACCACCTGGAGAAAGCTGTTAAATTAAGAGTCTGTTAATATGCCTTAATAATGGCTCACTCAACGGAAAAGCCATTCTCGGAGTCAGGATGGCAGCAAGGCCAAAATATTTCACACTTAGAATAAAACTGGATTCCTTGGCCAATGAAAGTGTATTCATGGCAGTTTTTCTACCGAAGCTTCCTGACCTGTTTCTTTCGTCTGAGTGTGATTTGATGAACAGAGACATTGCCCATCAGGTGTGATAATGATATATTTTGATCATGGTTGAATTTCTTACAGCGAGAAGGAAAAGAAATACAGCTTTACTGGCAACGACTTTTAAAAAGTATTTGGACAGGTCCCTTCTCTCCCCCCCCCCTCCCCCCCCAATTAATTGTACTCCTTCTGGTGGCTTTTTTCTATTTTGGGCTCAAATTGGCAAAGTTCTCACGTGCTCTGATATCATTGTCTTTCTCTCTGACTTTAAAAGGTGCATTTCCTAAAGGAGAGTACATCACAAAGCACAAGGTGTGCCGTCCACATGCATATGCACAGTTCTTACAAAACAGGTACATTTGGCTTGTCATCCCAGACGGCTGCAGTTTAATCTCATATCACCTTCAGTGATGAAGAATGCCAGCTTGGCACAGTGCACTGAGCCAAGTTAGTGCCAAGTATTACAAGACCTCAAATGATGTGATGCATATGTGTTCGGTGGGCTGGATTCCCAGGTGGGAGGGGAGGCATCCCAGAGGAAGAAGAGATGACATAGCCCAGAGATTTGGTGTGAGAGAAAGAGGGTGAAGACAGACCCTCCCTAAGAGCACCTAAAGGTCTCTTCAAAGTGAATGACAACCTTGGGATGGAATGGGAAACGCTGCCCTGTTGGGGTCCCACCTGGGTTGTAGACCTACAGGGGTTGAGAAAAATCGAGGGGGGTGGCTGCAACTCTGCAATCAAAGCCCCTCCCCTTCTGAATGAATATTGTACGAGTGACACATGCAAAAAAGGAGGAGCGACTTTTCTGACTTCCCTCATCGCAGATGACCCAGAAATTATAGCTTGACCGTGATGTTATTACAGAAGCTACGCCATGTTAGTGTGCCATGTTTGTACACGAGGTTTTGTGTCTGTATGTGTATGTGAGAGGACAAAAAGACCATAAGCTACAGTTATAGATGATTTGCAAGCCTGAAGTCTTGAGGATGCAAGAGTCAAACCTGCATTTGGAAACACACACACACACACACACACCTGTATCCCTTTAAAGGGGCATCAACTAAAATTATGCCCACCAGCCAGGAAAGTACCAGTCATTTTTAGATAAATTAGGCCCTGTTCTTCCTGCAGTGGGGATTAAAAAAAAAAAAATCATACTCCACATTAACAGTCCCTTTGGTATTTCCGTCAAATGAGTTTTAGTGGCAGAGGGCTGCTAAAAATACCCTCCAATTTCTCTCCTCATTTAAATGCAGTGCTGAGTAGGGGGAAAAAACCCTCCATGAATGCATGGAGCTCACGGTTCAGTGGCCTGGATTGTCGCGCCGTTCCATTTCACACACTGACTTTCAGGGGCAGGTTATGGCCCCTGAGTTAAATGTGGAATGTTGGGTTGGACCGGGAAGATGTGCTGACTTTGAGTGGTGCGTGTTCTGGAGAACTTCCTCCTTGCCATCTTTAAGCCCCCCTGAGGATGGTAAAGAGTTCAAGGGTTGGTCTTTTGTGTGGCGTAGTGTAGAAAGGTAGCTTTGGTGTGTGTCATTCCTTGGAGCATCCTGGCTCCTGGTGACTGGCGGTTCCTATGAAGTGGAGAATGAAAGCAAAGCAGGTCAGGTGTGAGCAAAGAAGGTTCTCCAGCAAATGGGACACAGGCATCCTTTTGTATCCTCCAAGACGTTACTCTCTCGATCAGAGATCTCCAAATTTGGTAAGCCTAAGACTTGTGGGCTTCAACTCCCAGAATTCCCTAGATAGCAAGTTTGGAGACCTCTCCTCTAAGCCAGGTTCCCATCAAACATCCATGAATGATTATTGCTAACAGCATGCAGGACGTTTGGATGTACTTTCTCCATCTTTGCCCTCCTACTTCATGCAACGGTCCAGAATGAAATCCTTCAGGATTTCTTTGTTGCAGACTCGTTGGTTACGGCCAGGTTGATGCTTCTTCCAGGACTTGTTTGAGCAGCCTCATAAATCACCCTGTGGGACAGTAGGACATCCTGTCCTTGATGGCTATTCTGACTGGACTCTTTGTCCCCCATGAGAGAAGGAGAAGAACACAGCATGAAGCTCCTGGCATTTTTAAACAGGAAGAGATCTTCCTCCCATGTAGAAGTGGCCAGGAAAGGCTTGTCATTAATCACTGTCCACAAGAGCTTGGCTCAGGGAGGGAAGGGATGTCTGCAATCTCACGGCCCCTCTCTTCATCTTGAGGTTAAAGAGCAGGTGGTGGGCTTCAGGGAGAGTGTTTGGCTTGTTCAACTCAGGGGGCAAGGGGCAAGAGGAATGAGTGGTCCATTGGGTCCCATCATAGGTGTCCTTCTTGGCTTCACAACACCCAAACCTTACCAGTAAGCCATGTCCACCTTGTGTTCAGCATTTCCTGAAGAAAAATCCTTAACAATTCACAGAGCATAGCAGATCTCACAAGGTTATTGCAGATGCCAGGCAGTTTTGACTTCTCCCACTGAAGAAATGTTCAGAACTAAGATGTGGCTTATGGGATTGTGAGCGAAGAGGCAGCAAGCCTTCTGTGGTTTCCCATTGTGGTAGAATGATAAAGATAGATGACATTCAGCAGGGGGAGGAAGAAGAGAAGAGGGCTGAGATCTCATTAGATCTCCAGGAAGATTTATGAATAAGGAAGGGAAATGGCTGCAGAAGGTTTTTTGGGAACTTCAAAGGCTTCTGAAGGAAATCTGGGGTGTCTGGTTCTTCATAGTCATTGGGGTCATCTCGTTTTCTGGTCCTGACATTGTTCTGGAGAGCTGAGCAATGTCTGATCCTAAAGAGGGGCAGAGTTGGGTTTTCACATGTCTTGAATGGTAAAGAGTTTGGAGAAGGAACTATGGCCCACAAAAGGGAAGACAACATCTCTAATTATCTCCAGCTTTGTAAATAAATGTAACAATCAGGTTTTAATTAGTTTTCCACTTCCCCAAGAATATACTTCTCTTAACATGTACTTGAGCACAATTTGGAAATTATGTTTAGAAAAACAGGGATGAACTCATCATAACAGGAGGAAGAACCCCTTCCTCTTCTCCCCATTCCATCTTTACAGGTGGACAGTCCACACCTGAGGGTCTCTTCCCTCCCCTCCCCTCACCCATTCGCTTTTTTCTGAGGACAGGAGAACTTGAATTTTCCTTGTCCATTTTCACTGACATCTGCATTAACATACAAGAGTGTCCTGATGCAGGCACTGAAACTTTGAGAGGGTGATAACCAGACAGGTGAGTTTCTGAAGCCTGAGAACGTCACTTGGGGGAAGATGATTCATGCACATATGTTAGGTTGGCTGCTTTTAGCATGGCTTGAACCTGCTCTGTGGAGGACTTTCTTCTTCTTCTTCTTCTTCTTCTTCTTCTTCTTCTTCTTCTTCTT
>BLBF01000068.1:977276-991983 GCA_015471245.1 Laticauda colubrina
CTTCTTCTTCTTCTTCTTCTTCTTCTTCTTCTTCTTCTTCTTCTTCTCCTTCTTCTCCTTCTCCTCCTCCTCCTCCTCCTCCTCCTCCTCCTCTTCCTCCTGCTCCTTCTTCTTCTTCGACTGCTTTCTTTCATTTGGATGTCAACCAGTAGGCCTGGCCAATTTTTCTCCCTTGGCTAGAAATGCAAATGATTTTGGCTCTCCCAAATGGCATTGCCCTGAGTGGGTTTCTAGGTGGTGCTGAGAAAAAGGGAGACTTGGTTTGCGTGGAGCTGCTGCTGCTGATTCTGACAGAGTGTCTGTATTTTGTCCATTGCCAAAGTTACGGTGTACAGCGAAGTAAGGTAATTGCTGGACCCAGGAATGTTCTTCTTTGCCTGCTGGGGGAAAACTTTGATGACTTTGTTCTGGGATAAATCTGTGGGGCTGCATCCTGCATGGTAGACAGGCAGCTGGCTCCTGTGGCAGGAGAAGGTTGGGGCCGTGATTCAGACACTGGGCTGAGTTCCATTTTTTCAACTTGGCTTGGAATTGATCAAGGACAGACTTTTTCCCTCCATAAATACTTGGATGTCCCCTTATGCTTCAGGCCTGGAAGACTTCAACCACTGTGAGGTCTGGGTGTTGGAAGTGTCAAAACATTGGCCTCATAAAAACAAGTCAGCTGCATGGACAATTCAATCTGGTTCCTGGAGCTCGGCGTTCTAGAGTCCCCGTCTGGACATTTCCTGGTTGAGAAGGCTGGTGCCAATGTCTCTTCAGTCGCACTTGCTTTGATGGGACCACAAAGCCTAGGTGGCTTGACCGAAGACACTGAAGAGTTCTGTGGCCCAGGAACTCTTCCTCACGCACACAAAAGCCCTTCCCTTCTAACAGGACGAAGCTGCAGTCCTATATTTAGAAGCTTCTGAGTAAATTTAGCAGCCCTGGTGGGCTCTTAATCAGAAACCTATTGCATGTTAATAAAAACAGTGAATGACCACTGCTTCTGATTGTGATCCTGATATTAGAAGGAAGTTTTATTGACCTCCCGTGGGACCAATGGTGAGATGTCAACTTTGAGAGCATTAATTGCACAGATTCTGCTCCTCTTTGGAGGCGGTTAATGCTTGGACAATAGCATGGTCCTTGGGATTGCCCTACAACCAATCAACATGGAAACCCAGTGATTATGAGGGAAAGAGGGGCTGAAGTAAAGCACACTCGTTCAGAGGAAAGACATCCAAGTCATGCAATTAGAAAGAAGTGACCATGCCCTCTTGCCCTTTCCTCCCCCTCTTCCGCAGAGAGGCATAATTTTTCAAGGGGGAGAAACAGGACACTGTGGTTCTTCTCCATCAATTATGGATCAGTATACTATGCTAGCTCTAGCATGCCAAGTGGGCCAGGATTGGATTCTGCTTGGATTCCAACATCGCACTAGGCCAGAAGGCATTCTGGGGCCCTGGGGGCTCATGAGAAAACTTGAGGAAGGGAGTTTGCAAATTTCTGGGTGGAAAGGCCTGGAGGACAGCATCTGCAGGGCTTCAAGTCCTGGGAAGGAAGGAAGGAAGGAAGAGGCCCTTGTCATGGATGATGATGGGCAGGACCTCTCTGCAGAACCAGGAGGGAAGCCTGACACCAAGCCAACCACTTTGCCTAGCTACAGTTCAATTCAGAGCACGTACTCCACTGTGCCTGTTGCCATCAGTATCATTATTTGGGGGGGGGGGGTGTCACACAATTTCATGCATTATTTTAGGGTGTTGTACCACCACAAAGATGGAGAAATCTTTTGCATTAAGTCAGTTCATCGACCGTCTCCCTTCCTGAGTGAGTGACTTGAGTCACACTCTGGACTGGAAGTCGACTTTGGAAATATTGACTGCTAACCTTTCTTCCAACCAATCAGCATTGGGACAGAGCTCACCCTTGGCACTATTCCCCCCCAAAGTGTGGGAGTTGCTCAAGAGCCGTTGACTTCAGTCTGTTTCCCAGGGACTTGGCCAAACAACCAGGTTCTGGTCCAACACTGGATTCTTCTGTTTCTTACTCAACCACAACGGACCCCCAGATTCTACCGGCTGAATCGGAATCCAATTCTGCCTTCCTTCGGGGCATCTGGTGGAGTAGCAATGCTTTGGCAATTGCTGGCAGCACGAGGTTGGCCGGCCAAGAGCCCAGATTTGAGTGGGGACCTGTTTGGCAGTTCAAAGCTGCTGGCCATCACGGCCGCTGACAGGAGCTCCTTGTTTCATGAGAAAGAAGGAAACAATGCCGGGAGTTGTTAGCACTTGTGGTATGCTCGGTGTCCCTCTTAGAGGAGGCCTCCTTCTTCTCAGCCTTTCAGCAACAAGAGCATCTGGGGTCAGCCTGGGTGAACATCTTTTTGTTATTAAGCTTTTCAAGCATCTGCAAAGCAGACGTAAGACCAAATATTTGATTCTCTCTCTCTCTTTCTCTCTGTGTATTTTATTTTTACATTTTGGCCTGGAACTCCTAAGTGCTTTCCCAGGTTGCATCGCAAAGGAGGGGCCAAGATTTTTGGAGAGCACTCAGGAGTTATCTCAGAGGCCGGCAGTTCCAGCTGGCCTCAGAAACCTTTGAAGCAGCGAGACTTCTTCACATCGGACAGCAGAGCGAGACGTTCTCATAACTTCCTCCGGGTTGATCTTACTGCTTCATCTCTGAAGTCTCTGGAGCAGGAGCTGGAAGACAGGATGACACTTTCCTTCCTTTGGTTAAGAACAAAATGTTGCAATGCAACTCCAGGTCGCATCGAGACGTTTCTCTTGCAAAGCTGTTTTTTTTTAAAGTCAACTTTCGGCAAAAAATACTAGTGGAGACAGTCCTCACAGCATCAGGATGAATCCCCTTCTATCTGGGGTCATTGGAGATTTAGAAATTCATTCAGGCAGGTTTAGCATTTGTAAAAGAAAAATAAGTTGATATTTCATCCCGGGCCAAAATTTTCTGGATATGAAATTCCACCCAGACCTTGATTTTCTCAAAGAGCCTCTGGCTAAATCCATGCCAAGGTGTGCCTTTATGTGGATATTTCCAAACGAGAGGTGGAGATTATGGCTGGGTATCTTCTTAATGTGGGAATTGAAGGTGTGTGAGCTTTGGGTTTGGGTTGCCTGCCTTTGGATCACAGCTTATCTCTAAAACAATCTTCCATCCTTGAGCCCAAAATAAGTGTGGCTTGATGTTACCCTTTACTGTTGGGTCTATTTCAAGTGAAGATATTTATGAGGCAGTTACCTTGGGAACAGTTTGGTGTAAAAATGCACTGAATTAACCAACATAAAGGAGGCTTGCCTATAAGAGGACAATTGTCCACAAATAGATTGTGGAGGACTAGGATGAAAAAGGGTTGTCACCGAAGGATCCCACGTGACTGATATTTGAGATTTCTAACAGCAGCTGGGACTTATCATTGCTGCTCCCCCTTATTAAAGGTCTGCTTTTCCAGCTGAAACTTTCTCTATGCATTGGTTTACATCAACCCTCACCTTCAACCATGCGGTGGGCCCCCAAGAAGGCTTTGGCACTAGTTTGTTGATAACAGCTTCCTTTCTAGAGAGGTTGGTGGCTTCATGGAGACACGGTTAAGTGTTGGAAGAGAGCCAGATGTTTAGTAGCAGGCATTAGAAAGCTGGGCACAAGACCCAAATGTGCTGAAAAAACAATCTTGTCTCATAAATGCCCAATTTAGTACACCGGCTGCAGCAAGCATAACATTGATTGACATCCAGATTGACATTCCTGGTGCTCCTTTGTAGATTTGAAGTGGCATCCAATAAAGCATCCAACCCACCCAATGTTGCTCCATGGGTCTATTTCAAAGGACCAATGAGTAGAGGAGTCCATTGGTGCTTGGGTTAGGAGGAGATGAATGGGTTTGGAGAGGTCAACCTTGGAAGACCTCTCTTTTCTGCCTAAATCACCGATTCTCAACCTTGGTAAACTCTAAGACGTGTGGACTTCAACTCCTTCAATTATGCTGGCTGGGGAATTCTGGGAGTTGAAGTCCACGTGTCTTAAGAGTTATCATGGCTGAGAAACTTTGGTCTAGATGGAGAGATAGTTGGATGATATTAAGCAGCTTCGTGTGATTGGCTGAGCTGTGGTCCTTGGCATATCTGGAGCTGTTGCACTGTCACTACCACCATCACAATCTACCCCAGGTAAAACCTGGCCCTTTTCCCTGAAGTTCACGAAGAGTTAACACTTTAACAGGGGATGTGCTTAAGCCCTACCTAACTCTTTGAGCCTCCTCTCTGGGTTGATTCTCTGAACACTCTGCCAGAACTAATTTCACGGTTTCAAAACAGTTCGTGACACAAAAGGAATCTGTAATGAGCTATGGGGAGAAAGGGTGGCCTCCTTTTCCATCCAAGGGAGAAGCCAGCCATGGTTTGGCAGGACTTCTTCAGGCCTGGGTCCTCCAAAGTCCTTCTCAAGGGCCGGTTCTCCATCCAATGCGGCCTTTGTTTGGTTTTTGAACAGATGCTACTTCTCAACGTTTTGCCTGCCACTTATGAGTTCTCCCTTGCCAGATTTGGTTTTGAGAACTAGGATCCCATCTTCTCTTTCTCTCTTTTTCCCCTCGACCAAGTCCAGAAATAAATCTCCCACTAAAACCAGGTGCAAAAGGGAAGCTTGGGACATGCCTGCGGGCAGCTAGTTCATGCTTGGACCCATTTCAGGAACTTCCTGCTAGGATCCCCTGGATCATCAATGGAATTGAATCTTCCAATCCACAATTCATCATTCAAGGTGGTCGTTCAGATGTTGTAGGATCCTCAGGACAGGAAGATAATCAGCCGTTCATGATCATTGACCTAGAAAGCCTTGCAAGATCCTTAAGGATGTTGAACCATCAGTGCAATCCATGGTTCTTCTTCCAGAAAACCCTTCTCTGCAGGGGTGGAAGGATACTTAATCTTCTTCACCCTCATTTTAGGTTTGCATTTGGCTATCATGCGTTGAGGTTTGGCTGCAGGAAACATCCCCCCCACCTCAAAGTGCCTTTTACTCAGCACAATTAGAATTCTAAGCGGGTGTAGATCAAAACAAAACAGGAAAAGAGGAGGAAACGCGTGCTGGCATGGCAGAGACCTTCCCTGCCTGCCAACAGGGAGCCAGTCATATAGTGCAGCCTGTTTCTGGGCCTGTTGAAAAGTCATTGAGGGAGAAGGAGTTGCACACGCGCGCGCATACACACACACACACAAGGAGGGAGAGTGTTGAGCTTGTGCTTCCTTGCAAACCACCTCATGATCTTCCATTCTTGGTGATGCATCAGAAGGCAGGAGCTCAGGAAAACGTCTGGAAGAGCCCAGAGAAGGACAAGGGTGGAGGACAATGAAAGTGATTGACAGGGAAGTTGGTGACATTCGCTCCAGGAGATGTTGGCCAAACTATCTCAAACTCAAACAGTTCTTTGGACACATTTCATCCCCTCATCCAGCAAGGGCAGCACTTGGGGTAGCATCCCTCTCCCACCCAAGATTTGGATGGGTCCCACTTTGGCTGCCTTCAAATGAAGTTGAACAACCTGGTTTTTCCTCCAGACCTTGGATTGGGGTGTTCAGGCAGCCCTTTTAAGCTGGGGAGGCAAGGGAAGGAGGAGAGTTTCCTAGAGCAGGGGTCTCCAACCCCTGCAACTTTAAACCTGGAGGACTTCAATTCCCAGAATTCCCCAAATTTAAAGTTGGCTGGGGAATTCTGGGAGTTGAAGTCCTCCAGGCTTAAAGTTGCCACGGTTGGAGACCCCTGTCCTAGAGGATTGAGGCCCTTTTTATAATGCTGGTCTTTGTTGTGTTTTGAACACGTGGAAGCTGCCTAGAATCACTTTTGGGGTTGGACAGCTGAGGAGATTAGATGGATGGAGGAAGGAAGATAGAAAGATAAGAAAGAAAAAAAAAGGAAGAAAAAAAACTGGAGGATATAAATAGACTTCTCTCAACTTATTTTAGCTTCTACTGGTCAAGGGATCCCTGCTCATCTCCTAGAAAAGCTCAGATGTGGACAAGGTAGAGATGCACACATATCCCCAATAAAAAAGGGCGCACCATTTTTTTTATCCAACAAACACCTGTTAGCATCAGATGTGGTCATCCTTGGTCCATTCCCTGCACTTGGACTTCACTGACCTCACCACGGTCTGACTGAACTTAGGCTCCTAGCAGACCTGGACGTGGGCTTCAAGTTCTCCTTCGGCGCATGACCCAATGTTTTTTAGGGGCCAGAGAAAGGTCCGTCGCAGCCCCAGCAGGCCGGTCCATCTAGCTGTGACGGGGCTGAAGGCTGAGCCTTTGCATGTTGTGTCTGGCTCCTTCCCTAGGAGAGCCTCTTGTCTCCAGAGCTGGACTCCTTCCCTCCCCCCACCCCGTGAGTCTTGCACTTCCAGCTTCCCAGCAGTTGTGAGATGCACATGGGTGATTTCACAGAGAGGTTGTGGTGTGCATGGGAGTGCATTAGCAGCATGGCTGAAAGCAGGGACGAAGCTTATTGCTGTTGCTGGGCACATTTCTTAGGGAGCCTCTGATGGGCAGCGAGTGGCTGCGATCGAAGTTGAGCCGCCGCTGATGTCAGTATTCATAAATAATTAAAATGACATTTTAAATGGATCTGTTTCCAAACCAAGTTCCGCTTGGTGGCCGTTCGGTCTCGGTAATGAACTCTTGCTCGGGCTGAATGCCATGCTGTACTCCAAAGCCCCTCCTCCCCGCCAGGTGGAAGTCTTCATTACTTTCTAGGAAGGAAACCTTGATCCAAGCAAACCCAATGCGGATCCTTAGGAACAAGGAGGTAGAGAAGCCCCCAAAGGAGGGGAAAAGAGCAGCAAAATTCAGCCCAGGAAGGAATGGCCCGAGGCGAGTCACTGAGAGAGTCGCTCTCTTAATGCTTGGCCTGCAAATACACTGGACTGCAGCTCCCATCATGCTCAGCCGGGATGAGAAGGGAAGGGGGGATGGGGCAGGGAGGGACTGTCCAGATGCCTCTCTTCAAGAGTGAGCAGGACTTGGTCAACCTCAGTTTGTTATGAACTTCATAGCACGACCCATGTTGGAGGCTCTGATGACCCTAATTGGGGGATCAGTCCTCAGGGTTGGAGACACAGAAGTTGGAGGGTCTTTCTCCTCAATTTCTCTGCTCCCTTTGCCCTCTTGGGTGAACACGGCCTTTGCCAACACGTAGGCCAGGCTGTAATGTATGATCTGACACTTCCTGGTCTCCTTATTTTTCTCATTCTTTTATCTCTCCCTCCCTTTTTCATCTCGGGTGCCATTTCTACTGATTTGCTTTGCAGTCTCCTGCTGTAATGCTTTGTAGCTCTGTCAGTATGTAAATTAAACCAAGCATAGATAGCTTTGTGCTGCTTAATGTTCAGCTGATAAAAATTAATGTGGTGTGAAATGAGCATTTTATCTGACTGCGGATACAGTGACGGAGTTAATTAGAGTGGCAGAGCAAAATGTTATTAAAACATAGACTGGTCTGGCTAGTGGAAGGGTTGTTGGACCCCCAGACCATGGGAGGGGGGGAGGGGAGGTGTCCTTGGGGACCATCCATCCAGGGAGCTGCGCCCACCCCCTTGGAGGTCCAGGTGCCATCAGCCAAGGCAGCCTTCAGCTTAGACTTCCCAGAACGAGGGGCCAGTTGGGCAATCCGATACGACAGGCGAGACAGGAGGGCTGGCACACCGATGGAACGGAGGGGAAGGCCACAGTGAGCAAAGCCACCCAGGAAATGCACATTATCTGCAGCACTGCGTGGTTGGTGCTGCTATCTTGCTGGCAAACTTGGCCGGCTTGAACATTCAGGCAACCAGTCAACCTGAAGCCAGCAGAAATATTTCATTTCAAAGAAGCTGCTTCAGGTGAGTGTCGGCACCTTTCCCCTTCCTGTTGAGGGTACAGCTTCCGTTTCGAGCAAAGGTGCTTTTGCTCTCTTTTAAATTTCATAGTTTATGTTCTGACCCAAACCTTGTTCCAAGGAAATAAACACAAAGCAGAGGCAACAGCAAAACCTTTTAATGATTCTTTACGCATTCCATTCCTTCATGGTTAAAAGGCTGTTTCAAACGAATTGTCTCTGATAGAATGAGCCTTGCCAAGGTTGTGCAAGGCTGCCAAGAATGCTTGATAAAGTTACTAAGAAATATTTCAAACACAAAGAGTCTCCAAACACCAACCAAGATATTCTGAACGTCCACCAGGCTTAAGTGCAAAAACTTCTTTGCTTCCTGCAAAGAACTCCAGTTTCTCAGCTGGCTTTTATCTCTTAAGGGAGGGGCAGCCTTACTCCCGAGTTGCCTGTGTTGCTGCAGCTGCTTTTTCCTTCGAGCAGTCCTGCACGCACACACATTGGGCACAGGCTCCTCAGGGGGCTCTTCATCGCTGCTGCCAGCCTCCACAATCTCCGAAGGCAGCGCTCCACTCCCTGATGGTCCAGGCTCCATCCCTGCATCACATGTAGGCCCCTCATCTGAGTCCTCACTCTCCGAGACCTCAACCATCCCCACCTGCTGCCAGCGAACCACAACTGTTTATGTTGATCTATCTGATCCAGCATCAACTTCCCACTGTGACTTATCTGATAACCTCCACCAAGATTTTCCCCAGGCCCTTAACACTCCCTGGCCTCCAAGATGGAGATCTCAGTCAGCCATTGTGATTAATAGCTGCTGGGACTCTTCTGGGTCTCCTTGGGCGATATAGCCCAGGACAAGGAACCCATTTTTGGACCAAGAACCCCATTTGATTTTGGAGAGCACGTGCAAGGGCCTCACTGCAAAGCTCAGAAAAAAAAGTGGCCAGGGCTTAGAAACCAAAAGTTGAAGAAGGTGACACCAGAACATGATAACCCCAGATATGCAAAATGAAAAACAAGGTTATAGAAAGAGGAATAATGTTCCCAGAGCAGATGCTTCCATGAAGACAGAACAGCCTAGGAAGAGTTGGTTTGACTCCAAAGCTTGCAAAGAGGCCATGCTGCAAATTTATCCCCCCCACCACCACCATTTTGAAGATCTGAGACGCATCTCCTCCAGAGCAGGACTCCAGAACAACTTAAGCCTTCTTGAGAAGCTGAGTGGTGGCTTTTCTCTTCATTGACCCCTGACTCATGCTCCTGCCCATCGGAGGCATTTCTCAGACATTGTCTCTTGCTGAAGGAGCAACAGCCAGGGTTTCTGTCGAAGGAGCTTTGTGGCAGACGGCACAGTCTTGAGTGAGATGTTTCTGCCTGGCAGCAAAATCTGAGCTCTCCAGTCGATCAAATCCACCCACAGAGCGTTACATCCACGCCTGGATTAAAGCCACAGTGAAGATGGTTTTTTTTGTTGTTTATAGCTCTGCCCGGCTCAGGACTCAGGGACGGGCCAGTGTGAGAGTCAGCACACCTGGGAGATGAATGAGTTAGGCAGAGTCAAACCAGCCATATCACTCAGATATTTTTCAGCTGCCTGGGTCCAGCAGAAGGGCCTCCTAGATTATTTTATGGGTTGGGGGGAGGGTTAATGCTGTGTCCTACATGCTGCCGGGTGCCCCAAATGCCTGGAATGGAAAAGCAGGGGACTCCTTCAGTTGTGAAGCTCAGAAGGACCTGCAATTTGAAGTCCAGCTCCCTGGCTGGGGGGCAGGGGGAGGAGAAGAGGCAGTTCTGTCACACTGGGGGGAGGAATTCCCCCCCCCCCAATAAAGATAGGAAACTGGCTTGGCCAGGGTTCCAATCTTTAAATGTCAAGTGCAGGTCAAGAGCTGTTGGTGAGATGGGAGTCAGATCTTCCTCCTTTCTGCAAATTCATTTCGGTCCTTTGACTTCCGAGCACGATTCTCAGCCCTGACAGTTTTAAGAACCGTGGACTTCAACTTCAAAAATAAAGCCCCCTCCCCTTTCAGCTCAAGAATGAAGATAATTCCCAGTGTAAAAAAAAACAACCACCCAGGAGAAAAAGAGAGGAAGGACTCCAACCCAGTGAAAACCCGAGCAGAGCAACTGCTGCTGCGTCAGCTTCTCGGCTGAAAATAAAAACTCAAACCAGATTACAGCATGCACCAGGAATACGAAATATGGTTAGAAATAATGCTTCAGCTGTGAGATCTTCAGGCAGTGGAAATAATAGGGGATAATTTAGTAGAAGAGGAACGAGGGGATCAGCAAACCCAAGGAGAGAGGGGAGAAAGCAGAGGGGGAGAAAGGGGTTATAAAAGAAGCACGAGAAAGGATTAAGATATCAGCTCCGGGACGGGATTCATACAGAAATGCTATCTCTAGAGCTTCATTCTTTACCCCCAAGTCCCCTTGGGGGCTGGAGGGTAGAAAGTCCTGACTATACAGTTAGGAGCACCCATACAGGCTGGTCAGCCCCACTTGCTACCCTCTGTCCTGTCAGCCCTGGTAGCTCATGGCTATGGGCATAGCCCCACACCTCCAGTTGGGGGATGGGTGATCTCCCCTCTCCCTTCTCAAGCAAAAGGCAGGAACCAAATACTCTGAAGTGGGTCTTCTGAAGCTTGGCAACCAGTGGTGGTATGCTAATGGTTCGGACCGGTTCAGCCGAACTGGTAGTAAAACCTCCAACGATCAGCTCAGAGGAGGGGAAAAATCCTCAATCAGCTGAGAGGAGAAAGAAGAGAAAAGTGCAGGATTGGCCCTCCCACCCGGCCCTGCGCTTTTCTCTTCTTTCTCCTCTCAGCTGATTGGCACTGTGGGTCTCAGCTGGTGTGGGAAAAGCTGCGCGCCCGGTGTTAGGCCACCAAACCGCTGGTAAAACCATCTGAATCCCACCACTGTTGGTAACCATAAGGTGGGTGGACTTCAACTCCCAGAATTCCTGAGCGAGGATAGATATTCACAGAGTTGACCGTCATTGAAGAATTCTTGGTGGTCTCTGAACTTGGCTGTTGGCTTGTAGACATTTATTGTTGTTAAGTGGATCACTGCAGTTGTTAAGTGGATCACTGAGTTAGTAGCACAGTTGTTAAGTGAATCTGGCTTCCGTGTTGACTTTGCTTGTCAGAAGGTCACAAAAGGGGGTCACCTGACCTCCCCCCAGGACACTGCAACCATTGTAAATAGCAGCCAGTTGCCAAGTATCTCCATTTTGATCAGGTGACCCTGGGGAGGCTGCAACAGTTATAAGCATGAAAAATGGTTATAAGTCACTTTTTCAGTGCTCTTGTAACTTTGAACGGTCACTAAATGAACAATTGTAAATTGTGGATTACCTGTATTGGACTCCTACCTGTTTTTCTAGTGTTTTCCAGTCTTTTTCATTGCCGCTCTGAACTTGAACATGGAATTTTCATTGTAGGGCTATTAAAAATCAGAGGTGGCTCATGACAGACTTTGGATGAAAGCAATTTCATTTGACTGGTTGGTTGGTTGATTTTTATTTAGTAAGTCTATATGGATGCCCAGCTCAAATGCCGGGGGGGGGGGCTCTTTCCTCCCCCTCCCCCCCATTTGTTAATTGCTGACCTCGGAACAGTTTGGAGTCCAGGGGGCAGAAAGGGCTTGAACTTCGATGAGCAAAATGCTGCTATTTCAAAAATATAAAACACAGGCAAATCTCCTAGGAAGGATGAAAATATTGTAGTGATGTAGGTCAGGCAGCACTTAAACATATAATGTGAAATTTATGAACTAGTTTTCTTTTTTCTTAAAAAAGAAGGAATAAATATTAACAGTTTTCAGAGTAGCTCAACCTAAGGCAGAATGTGCAGGTGCAAGAAAATCAAAAAGTACTCAAGGAAACCTCATTCTATTTCCTAACCTTCTTCTAAAGCCACCAAGGCTGTCAGAGATACAAGGGCTGGGGGGGAGGAAATAGGACCACCCACAGAGATGAGGAGGGGTCTCTTGGAAGCGCTTTCCAACTCTGACTGTACACAGTAATTGCATACTTGGCTTGCAAAAAATACTTTATTCTCTTTAACCAACCAATGAAAGCAGCTGTAATCCATTCTGCGCATGCGCCGTATTTGAGCACTGTTTCTCAAGATGTGTGGACTTCCAACTCCCAGGATTCCCCAGCCAGCACGCTATTCTTCCTCCTCCCTCTTCCTTCTGCCTCCCCCATTCTCCATTTATAAAGCCAGGATGGAAAGTAAGGGTGACCTACTGACTCACTTTGCCCTAATCTCTGGATGTCACTTGAATCCACCAAGGGTTGTAGTGGAAACAAAAAGGACAGGAGGCCCCTAATGGAAAACACCTCAACAAGCTCTCGTTGTTCCTGACTCGGATCGGGGGTCCCTTAGGGCGGACCCCACCCCTTCCAGAAAAGCGATTGTCCAGCCGTTCTGTCTTTCCAGCCCTGGCAGCAGGTGGCACCGGAAAGAGGATAGGAGCCAGACAGATCTTGCCACACGGAAGCGCTGGTGAGGGGGTCCTGACGGGCGACAGATGTTCCTGCCCCGATGCTACCCTCGGAAGGGAGCAGGCCCAGCCCCTCCCTCCGCAGAGCCGTCTCCATCTCCCCACAGGCACCAAGAGCCCAGTGCTAGCTTGGCATCAAAGGTTCTCATTAGGCTGTGTGTCTCACCAGCAACATCCTCACTGGGGGGGGGGGGGCGGTAAACAAACCTTGAGTTATGAACAAGGACCCCCTCTCCCTCCTTGCTCTTTCCTTGCTCCATCCCAGGGGAAATCCGGATGACCCCGTTGACAGATTCCTTGACTTCTGCCTTCCGAGCCTCCACCCGCTCTCCACTTGCTGAGCCATCCCTGAGCGAGAGAGGTGGGCGGGGTGGGGCTTCTGCCCAGAGCTCTGAAGTGGGACCACTGCCCCTTTCAGAGCCAGGAGAAAGGAATGGCTGCAATCCTGTGATTTCAGGAAAAGGAGACTGACATGGCTTTGTGGAAGGCAGATATCAGGAGAAGGTGTGTTTACCCAGAGAAAGGAGCAGGAAGAGGCAGACAAAGGCCGGTCTGGGTTTCCCCCCAGTTCCTGGAGCTGTTGTTTTATATATATATATATATATATATCTCCAAGTGTGCTGCTTCTCTTGAGATCAGATAGTGGCTTGGGACCCCCAAGCGCTTGCCCTCCACCCAAGGAGGAGCCCCTGCTCCCGAGGCCACAGGGTGTCGGGCAGGTTATGGTTGCACAACGGTGGTGGGACTTCAGCTGTCATGTCAGAAGGCCTCGCCCTTCCCAGAGGAGAACACAAAGCAAGGTTTGTTCTCCTTCCCTGTTCTGAAGCTCAACGCTCTCCACGCTGGTTGGTAGCTCTGGAAAAACACATCTGTCGGAGTCAGCCGAAAGCGATTACCCGGGAAGACTTAATTGAAGGTCTGATTGGGCCTGTCCCGAAGCCTCAGTCATTCTTGGGGTTACACCCAATGTTCCTGTCTCCAGAGAAAACAGGCAGAGCTTCTTATATAAGCTGAACCTGGGCTGCACCAAAAATTCAGAGAGGCTCAAAATGCGGCACTGGCTATTTTTAGCAGCAGCACAAGAGCCCAGCAATGAAACCGTAACACATTGTGTCGCGCAGTGGACAATGGGTGTTTTCCTCCGGGACGTGGGTGGGGAGGGGGCGCCGCACGTTATGTACAAACGGGGAGGATTTTCATGGGCAACACAGCAACCTTCTGGCTCTCCCAGGGGACCCAATCCGGGGCTTTGCGCCACTGTTCTGTTGAAGGGGGGGAAACCCCAAGAAGGTCCTGGAGGAAGGCAGAAGTGAGGAAGACCAGCTTGGGTGGAGATCCAAAAAAGACGATCCAGAAGGATTGGAAGGGACAAAGAGGGGAAGTGTACAGCGGTGGGCTTGAGGGGGAACCAGTTTCACCTTCTCGTTGGGCTGTTGTCTTCAGAAAACCAACGTCTCCCCCAACCAACAGCCCTTCTGTCCTTTTCCTCTTTCCGTTCACTGGGAAGTCCCTTTTTCTTTCTCTCCCTCCCCCCCTCTCTCTTTCTCTTTCTTTCTCTCTCTCACATTCTTCCTCTCTCTCTCCCACTTTCTCTCTCTTTCTCTCTTCCTCCCTTTCTCTCTCTCTCTCTCTCTCTTTCTTTCTCTAACTTTGTTCCTCTCTCTCCCCTTCTTTCTCTCTTTTTCTCTTTCTTTCTCTCCCCCCTCCTCCTTTCTCCCCCCCTCCCTCTCCCTCTCTCTCTGTGTATGGGAGGGCGGTAACCAGAGTGAGAGAGACTCTCCTGGGCCCGAGATACCCCACCCCACACTGAGGTTCGGCTGTTCCTCTCCGTGGAAAGGTTGCCCTGTTTCTGCGCTTCCCCCCCCACAGGAGCTCCGGTCAGGCCGGGGCTGGTAGAAGAGGGGAGCTTCTTTTGTCAAAGCTCTGATCCCATTTTGTTCCCATTCTTGTTCTCAGGCTCAACTTTGACAAGTCCCGTCCCAGCAGGCATTCCTGGGCCTTGAGCAGCAGTTTGGCAGGTGGGGAGTCTGCCTTCCTCCTCCTAAGACAAGCAGGCCAAGAGGAGCCGGGCTGACTCCGCTGCTGCTGCTGCTGCTGCACAGCTGTTTAGAGGCACAGACAGCCTGCAGACCAGGAAGCTGGGGGGGCAGGGGGGTGAGAGAGAAGGAGGAGGGAGAGGAATGAAGCCTCCTTCCACTCCGTCCAGCCAGGCGGTTGGAGAAATCCAGTATAAACATTTGTTTTCTCCAGCTCTCTGGAGCCCTTGGTTAGTCTGCTCTGCCAGTGTATCTCTCTCTCTCTCTCTCTCTCTCTCTCTCTCTCTCTCTCTCTC
>BLBF01000068.1:1017803-1041082 GCA_015471245.1 Laticauda colubrina
CTTCCTTCCTTCCTTCCTTCCTTCCTTCCTTCCTTCCTTCCTTCCTTTCTTCCTGACTCATAGCACGTTACAACCAACCATCGAAACAATCACAATACAACATAAATATATAAAACATAAATTGCCGACGGTAAGGTCTCTCACACACACATGCAGACACAATCCTACAATGACAACTTTGAACAGCAAAATGACAAGCAAGAGTCAGCAATATCAGGGTCACAATTAATCAGCCAGTTGTCATCCCTGTACCAGTCTCCTTGTGTGATCCCCACCAGAAAGACAACATAAGCTATCGGAGGCCCTCACAAACAGTTCGGGTTTTGGTGCTCCACCTGGGGAGTGAGGCTCCTGTGTCCCAAGGAGATAAATGATCTCCTTCAAACTTAGCCCTTTTCTCTCATGGGAATGTGGGATCTCCCAGAGATCCTCTTCACAGGGAAAGCATGCATTAAGTTTTGAGATCCAGCAGCTTGCTGGTGACCTTGCTGCTACCTTTGGTGAACCATTTGGTGATACCTGTTTTCCACAAAGAACATTTCTTAGAGTGTTTGGTGCGAACTGACATTGTGCTCAGCAATTGATGAGTTGATTCTTGACCTGTTTTGACTTGTGCAACTCCGAGAGAAGCCAGAAAAAATATTTCCCCAATCCGTCAGTGTAGGCACTCCACCCACAGATGCTTGGCTGACGTCAATGGGAGTCTGCCATGGATGCAGGGAAGCAGGATCAAGCCTTTGGCTGAGAGGTGTGTTGAGTTGTTGGTTTTCAAATGTTCTTGTGTGTTAATGCCTGGAAATACCTGTTCAGAGGTAATCGTGGTCCTAGGTCAGCATATCTCAACCTTGGCCACTTTAAGATAGGTGAACTTCAACTCTCAGAATTCCCCAGTGCTTCAGTGGCTCTTGAATTTGAGAATTGGGTGACCCGCCAAGGGAAGATGTCTGATGCCTCCAGATCAATTGGATTACAGTTCTCCTCAGTACCAGTGTGGGCACCTCCTGCACTCTCTGCTCTATAATTTCCAGAATGGTGTACTTGGATGTCATTCCGAACAGCACAATTGTAGGAAAACTAATCTTGTCACAGCCACTGTATTAAGAGTTTCCTCACTTTCACTTCCTCCTAGGACTGGAGATGGGGGCCTAGTCAGAAATCCATGGAGAAATAGTCCACAAAACTCAGAATGCAGAAAAGGAGATGGGAATTTCCAGGATCTGGAGTGCCCTCAAACTCAGATTTGGGACCTGGAGGCCTGTTGCTCATTTACAAAACCCCTTTGCTGCCCACAGTCCAAAATCCCCCCTGCTAGGCTCCTCTTAGGATGTAATGAATGTACAGTTGGGCAGAATTGATCCTTGGATGTGTTGATGGATGATTGCTCACAGCCACTCTCGTCATTGACCCGAGACATCTCAGAAGTCTTCTTCAAATAGTCAGGAGCTCAGACCATTTTGCTGGTGCACGTCTCCAAAACCCTCCTGAACTCTGGGTAGTGGAATTACGATCAAATCTGCCAGTCTGGCTGTTTTTCTCCTCTTTTGTCTCTCCTTCATTTCATCCCAAGAACGTAACTTTTCAAACCACCTTCAGGGGATTAATCTCCTCCCTAACACCGGCCATCAAAAATGATGGGTCAGACAGTTGGAAGGAAGCCCTTCTCTAACTAGACTTTTCTTCCTGAAGATGTGTAACTGAGCAATGGCAAAGGCCAGAAGCATTGTGGAAGTCTTGGAGACCTCTGGGCAGAAAATGTCCAGTTATATTCTATCCCATGATCAGTCGAGAGACAATTTGAATTGTAATGCCTTTTAGTATTTTAAGTAAATATGAATATTGTCCTGTCTTCATAGATCCAACATTTCTCATTCATCAACAATTTATATGAAATGTCATTCTTGGAAACCGAGAATTTTTCTCCATTAGGCTTCCAGGGGTATTTATTGTCCAGAATAGATTTTTTTTTTTTTTAGGTTGCAGTGAATTTTGGTTGCTTTGCAAATCAGCTCACTTGTTCTGTGTAATTCAGTGTTCTGGATTAGTTTGGAAAGTCTGTCCACTTACTGACCCTAAACATTGTGTTTGAAGGGGGGCAGTTTAGGAATTGGATAACCAAATAATCTTTCACTGGATCAGAAGTACTTTAAAAGAGAATGGAAAATTTGCTTTGTCTGAAATATTGGCATAATAAAAAAGAGCTTCGGAAAGCTAAATGGGGAAGGTAAATCTAATCATAGTTATTGGCTACAGTACAGTAACAATATTTATTTAAAACATTAATTTCATATGTGTGAGTGTCACTGTATAGAAGTAATTGGATACACGTTTAAAATGTTTGTATGCCTTATTATCTTATCATTCTCTCTCTCTCACATATACATTTTTATAGGTCCAGGTTTTCTTTTTCTATAAGTTCTTGTTTTTCTTTATTTAATGTTAATTTCCCCAAAACTGGTATATATATATTTTGCTTTCCACAAACAAAAACAAAACAAAAACCCCTGTTTGCTTGTATCTTTCCTGGTAGTTTCTCTCATATAATGCAACATATTTCCAAAAACAAACATTTTTTGTTTGAAGTATTTTAAGAACTGAGCAAGCCAGTTCAAGGTTTTGCTGTGAGCCAAGCAAGAAAATTAGAGACGAGAAACTCAGCCATGTCTCCTCCATTGTCTTCGTTCATGCAACTGACCAACTATTTTTATTTTACTTTTCTCCAGCTCATCACCAAAACCAGATTAGCTTTCTCTGTTAACCATCAGAAATACAAATTGGATGGGTATTGAGTGAAGCTTTCTCTCTTGTATATCTTTGTTTTGAATGTTGCAGATTTTCTTCCTGGCCCATTTAGACATTCAGCCCAGATCAAAGGAGCTTCTTTCTACTGAGCAAACAGTAGTTTTGACATTCTGGTTTCCACCAGAGGTTTCCTGAACTCTCTGGCTGATCTTCTACCAGAGTCCTTGGGTGGGTCTTGTCCTCCCTCACGTTCTATCTCAGCGGGTGAGGTCCTTTCTCCTAGCATGGGTCTGCTTATCCGGCTGCTGCTGATGGCTCTTAGGGCTTCATTTGGATCAGGATGAGTGTTACTCAAACGTTATTTTGTGTGCCTTGAAGATACGTTGATGGGTAGATCAGAGTTGTGTGTTTTTAAGTGGAAGGGAAGAGTGTCTTTTGTGGTGTGGCTTAGCAGTTGCACCAGAGAGCTACGCCTTTCCTGGCAGAGCCCCCATGCTGTCTCATTCTGGGCAAGAGGCACCTTTGGCCAGGTGGGGCTCAGCCTGATCCAGGCGCTTCACGCACATCTCCAGTAGGTCAGTGTACCTGTTTTCTCTCATTGGCCTTGGAAGGGCCTTCAATCAGTCTGGGGACTTTTCCTTGATTTCCCTGCCTGCTCCTGTAGTCTGTGCATAGCGCTGTTCCCACAGGAGGTGGGTGAATCCGCCCCTTGGATCTCATCAGCCTGCCAGGAGGAAAGGAAGAACAGCCTCATTTTTTTTGCAGGCAAGATTTCTTTGTTAGGGAAGCATTCAAATAGGCAACTCTGGCCCCCATTGCAGAGCTGTGGATGATGGGGTCCAGACTTTGCCATGTTTGTCCTGGGGGCAAGATTTCTCTCCTTCTTCCCATTCTTAAACTTCTACCTGGGTTCAGATCCACAAGCAGATTAAATGTAGTTTCTGAGGAGATTTATTCTCATTCCTTTCTGAAAAGGAGGAGAGAGGGTGCAGCTGAAGGCACCAAAGATTTACCATCAGAGAAATGTGATAAGAGTAACCTGGCTGGTTAGGTGTGGTGCAGGGAATCCAGAAACAGCCTTTTGGGCGAAGAAACCCATTCCAAGGTCAAAAATGGAACTTAAGGGATGTTGCTGTAGAAATCCGGGAAGGTCTGCTAGATGGCCAAGTGACCCTTTTAAAGAGAAAGCCAACACATCACTAACTCTCTTTTTTTTCAGGAGAGTTTTATGCGTCACCTGCGGCCTTTGTTCCTCTCCATCTAATACTCAGCAAGACTCTGCTGCAAATATATCTGGATTTTATGCTACAAAAACCCACACAGGCAGACTGAGGTTTTATTTTCCGGTATGGAAAGGGAGGCATCTCCTGTTTGCTGATTCAGTCTTTGCACACATGTTTTTGTTTTTGTTTCAACAAAAACAAGAAATGCAGATTTTCCTGGCCTGATAATTAAATTATTAAATCAGTGGCTGTTGCCGTATAAAACCTACGCAACTTGTGAAGCGCTCAGGAAGCAGCTGGGGAGAGCTGGTTCATCCTGCTTGATTCATCCCAACCTGCCTCGATTTACCTGTCACGCCCTTTCTTGCCTACCTGGATCCCTGGGCAAGGGTCATTGCTAAAAGCCTTGCCTTTTCTCCCAATCCAGCAGGAGAATCATTTTCATTAGGATAACGATGTGAGACAAAAGCAACAAGCTCCCCCTTCGTGTCCCTGGGGTCCTAATGTAAAGCCTCCTGCCCCACCCCTGCTTTTCTTCCCTTCCTGGAAAGCACAAAAAGACAATAAACCGCGGGGCCCTTGATGCTCTCCTTGGTGCTTTTGGGCCCTTGGTGTTTCCCTGCAGACATTTCATTACCCAACTAGGTAATATCAGTGCTGAGCAAAACCAGATCTCCTCCAAGCACTGATGATGTTACCTAGCTGGGTAATTAAACATCTGCAAGGAAACAACCCAGCTCAGAGAGCACCAAGGGCCCCTCATTTCACCCTAAGCTGCAGATATTCATAACCATGAACGTCAAGAGTCCAGACTGAAGAAATGGCTGAGACAGAAGGGTGATGCCATAGTGGTGGTGGTGGGGGGGGAGGAATTGGCAGCTCGGGCAAAGCTTTTTGGCTTCCAGTTCAGCCTTTGGAGAGTCCTCTCTTACCGGGGCATCTCAGGCATTCTCGACTAAGCTGAGTTGCCAGGCAGCGTGAACCCAAGAGAAGACATACAAGGTGCTGCCTAGGGGTGGGGCTGGTAAACCTTCACCTCCCAAACCTCAAGATCACTGAGAGATTCTCGGGTTGTGTGGGTGCTGATGACGTGCCTGCCTGCATGGATGGTTGCATAAGACTATTTTTGGGTGGGCCACTGAGCCACGTGGGCTCCATTGTGCTGGTGTCCACTTGTCAATGAGGAAGAATTTGGCTGATAAAGAAAGGTGGGGGGGGGGGGCTGACATGTTTTTGGTCCATCTGAAAAATCTGATTTAGTCAATAGGTTGTTAGGCTCAAAACCAAGAATGACACTTGGTGATTCTTCCAAGCTGAGTTCTTTATTGTTTCACACCTAAAGACCAAATCTTGGCAGACTGAGGTTTCTACCATCTATCTCTACGATATAATCTGGGAACTATTTTTTTTTTAAATAAACTTTATTAGTCTTTTTTTAAAATAAAACAAAAAATAAACACCATGATGTCAACAGTTTTGTGACATCCATCTCATCCATTTCTATCTTTTGTGCATATTTACAAATATATATAATTTTGTGCGAATATATATGTTTAATCTATAAGTTGCTTATCTTTAATTCACTCATTTTCTATCTATCTTAATTCGATCCAGTTATACCATTTCCCCCAAATTCTACAGTATTCAGGCTTCTCTTTCTCTTGTACCATTAAAGTCAATTTGTCCATTTGTAATCTGGAAATTATTAAGGGGAGGCTGTCTTCACCCTCTTTCTCTCACATGTAACATCAGGATTGAGTTGCCTCTTAGTTTAAGTGCTGTGTTTGAATGCACATTGAATAGTGCCCTCCATGCTTGGCCACTTTAAGACTTGTGGACTTCAACTCGCAGAATTCCTCAGCAAGCCATGCTAGGGATTGAGGTCCACAAGTCTTAAAGTGTCCACGTTTGGAGACCTCTGCCTTACATCATCAGCACCCAGATTCCAGAGCAATAAAGACCCAGACAGTGGTGGAGAATAAGGCAAACCAACAACAGCATTGCCTTTTGGAAGATCACATTTGGTATAGGTAGCTAGGACACTTGGAAACATGGATCAAATCTTCCCTTTTTAAAGATCCTTGGAGGAAATAAAAGTTTCAGTAAATTTGTTTACTCTGTCTCTGGCAAGGCTGAGGCAACTCTGTTTAAATCTTGGAAAGACAAACTCTTGGATAGAATACCACAACATTCTTTAAAGTCTCTTCTGTGTTGCATGCAGCAATGGAAGGGGCTGGTTTGGCCTCCTGCATTTGAAAAGCATCCTTTCTCGATCAAATTCCATCCAGGTCAAGACCTGTTCTTCCTGGAGACGTCATTGCCAAATAGAAAAATTTTCTTTTAATTCAAAGATTGGCATAACCCATTCCTTTTCTTCTTCTTCATCTTGCCAAGTGTTTCATTACAGGCTCAGTTGAAATGAATGGAAGCTGCACTGCCTTGCTTCTGTGCTAACTTTGTTTCTAGTGTAAAGCTTTCCTCTGTTTTTGTTTCACTTTAGAGGCGATTGCGAATCAAATTTCTCCCTTGACAAAAGTTGAAATCATCAAATGACTCTGTAGTCTGAGACAAGAAGTCCCAAGTCCCAGTTTAGTAACAAACTCACTTAAGAAATTACCAAACCAGGCCATTGTCCTCTGAACAAAATATTCTTACTCAGTTTGCCAGAATAATTTTAAGGGGCAGGATTTCTACTGAACTTTGGGTCAGTCCTGCAGAAGGAATCCATGCAAACTGCTCATAAAACTAATAAAAAAGTGAAAGATGGATAACATAGAACTAAGAAAGGAGCAGAACAGAGCTTATGATAAGGTGTCTGCTTGAGGCCATTTATACAGAAGCTTGCTTAGGATGATTATCTTGGGGATAGTAGTTTATTGGGCATTGGGTAGAAGAGGTTGGACTTGATGACCTTTAAGGGCCCTTCCATCTCTTTGATTCTATGGAGATTCCTTTCATGCCAGAAGATTAAATTCACGAAGGAAGGCATGTGTGTATGCATCTCCTTGTGGGTGCACGGATGTGAACTACATTTATGAAAGCATCAAAAAGGGGTTTTATTTTTTGTCTTTGATTCAGAGGTGACCTCTTGTTTTTCACTGGGGGGGGGGGGTGTTGCACAGTGGATGGTTTGTAGACCTGCCTCGCCCTGGTTTGCCTTCTTAGTGGGAACCAAGTGGAGCTTCTACGAGACTTTGGACTCCTTTAGAGCCGCCGGTTGTTGTTTTTCTTCCTGAAAACTCTGTGGAGACAATTTGAGACATGTTTGGCCCAACCGCTCGCTATAAGCTGCACTTCTGACTGTGGCTTAACCAATATTCTGCAACAAATCCCAACCTTTCTTTTACTCTAAAGCACCTTTTTCATAGTTTGGCACGATTAATGTGGTTTACAAATTATTGGTGGGTAAGCAAAGAAGCGTGCAGGAGCGTATTGGCAGAGTTGTGGCCTCTTCTTAAGGGGGAAAATTTTTTTCTTTCCATAACCAATAAGCTCTTTAAAACGTCTACACAATTTTCTGGTGCAAGCATTGCATTTGTTGTGTTTTTTAGGGAAAAGAAGGGAAATAATTTCTGGCAGAAGGTCAATCAAATTCTGCTTTGTTCACAGATCACTACATAATTTGATAATTATTACAGCTGACGGGCATAAAGCCCAGATCTTTCTAAAACATGCTTGTTCCTATGTCTAGTGGCCTTTTCCAGCACTCAACCTGCAGGGATTAAAGAGGTGCTGCTTCCCTCCTCTTCACTTGGAGGTTTGCAGGGTGCAAAGCATCTGCACTTCTGTATGTCTGATCGCAAAGGCCCAGAAAACACTCAGGATGACAGTGTTTCCAGATGTAAAAGGTTCGTATTGCCTCTCCATTCGTGCTCAAAAGCCGCTTGTGATGTAGCTGTGTAGCTGCTCTCATTTTATATGCAGCGAATTAAGTGCCAAAGAGTGTAAATATTTTAGAAGTGGGATCTCCCTGTGAACAAAATTGCTTAGATTTGTCATATTTGGGAGACGCCAGGCCCACAACAGAGGCAGCCGAATGAATCGCAGAGACAATCCTGGTCTCAGAGTCGGGGGGGGGGGGGGGGGAGCTGGGGGGGGGGGCGGCAGGGAGTTTATTCTAGTGGGGCTGGAAGGCCAGAACCCAGCCAGAAAAGGCCACTCTGGGTGCCCAGTTCGGGTTTCGGGAATAAACTACAATGACTGTGTTGATACAACAGGCAAAAGCAAACAAATCATGCGGTGGCCTGTGTGTGTTGTGCAAAGCAGGCAAATAAGCCAACATGGGGTTGTTTAGGAGCTGGTTCTTGTAGCTTAGAATGATTAGGATGTCTTATCTGGATCTATTTCGAGGACTCTCAGATCCACCAGGCTGAATTCAAGTGCCATTCTCGGCTTGCATGAAGAACCTGTCTGGGTTCTCTATGGGGCAATGAACATTTATCTGTCATCTGTCATAGGGCGAACAAACCTCATCTCTGACAGCCAAGGGCATGGGGCTGGACTAGAAGGCCTCCAAGATCCCTTCCTAGTTTATCTTCTAAGCTTTCCTCAGTTGGGCAGAACATGAGACAGGCTGTAGAAAAGGCAGTTTTCATATCATTCCTCTTTCCCTTCCCTGTCATTAACTGAATCGCCATGGTCCTTAAATGAACCCTAACTTCCCTAATTGACTTTTTTTCATTGGACATTGGCTGGGAAGGTCACTGATTACCGTTCTGTGGCCACAAGACGCTGGTGGTCATCAGCGCTGTTGCCTGTTGCCGAGGGCCCAGATTGCGCCAACAGGGGTAGGCAGGCCAAGGCCGGAGATGGACGCGCTGCTGCTGGGTGTCAGTCTTTCCGAGGCTGTGGCCATTTTGAACGGCCGTGAGGTGAGGCCATAAGCCAATTTTGGGAGAGGTCTTAAGGCCGCAAGGAGGAAACGTGGGCAACCCAGGACAAACCCCACCTTGTTGTCAAGGATGGGAATCCCTCGCTCTGGGCTTCCTGGGATTGTGACCTGGGGCTGCTTCCCCATCCCACACCTTCCCAACCCCGGAATTTATCTCAGATTTCGACAACCTGCTGCAGACTCCTAACTATGACTGGGAGAAACTGCTTCCTCGGGGCTAAAAATCCAGATTTTTTAAAAGGTGGCTTGTTTGTGTGAGCTGATTGGGGGAGCAGAGGCCATGCAGTTTCTGGTTCCCAGGCTGCAAGAAAGCCGCCTCCTTCTCCCTCCTCCTCCCTTCTCCTCCCTCCATGGCTGCTGGCCTCTTGTAAGACGTGTCCTCGGCTGCCCTCGGAGCTCAGATATTTGCAGAACAGAGCAGGGATTATGTTCCCGCTGGATACTCGATCCAGGCCAGGCCAGCTCATTCTTCCTCCATGGGGCTCTGCCAAGGCCGCATTGTCCGGCTCTGTCCGGCGACTCCATTGGCCGGAGGAAGAAGCCGGCCCTTTGGACGGAGGAGCCCTGTCAGCTGAATGAAATGAGAAGGGGGTGGGGGGGCACAGCGGCAGCCCAGCAACGGCTTCTAAATAACTTGTCAAGATCTGCCCGTTTTTCTTTGGCTTCCCCCCCTCCCCCCCCCCCATCTCTCCCGAGTTTGGAATACCAAATTTATGCTGGAGGATTAGCTGTCTAGAAATCTCTCTCTCTCTCTCTCTCTTTCTTTCTTTCTTTCTTTCTTTCTTTCTTTCTTTCTTTCTTTCTTTCTTTCTTTCTTTCTTTCTTTCTTTCTTTCTCCCTCTCTTTTTCTTTCTCATTCTCTCTTTTGTCCTTTTTTCTTTCTTTCACCTCTTCTTCCTCTCTTCCATTTGCTTTTTTTCTTTCTTTCTCCTTTCTTCTCCTCCCTCCCTCCCTCTCTTTCTCTCTTCCTTTCTTTCTTCCCTGTAACCCAACAGGCCTCAACCTGGCCAGCTTGAAGATGGGGGAACTGGCTGGCTGGGGAGTTCTGGGAATTGAAGTCCACCCATCTGCCCAGCTTGAGAAGCACCGCTGTAAACACCCTCCCCAGTCATCCAGTAGTTGGGGGGGAGGGTAACTGGAAGTGATGATGCCCACAAGCATCTGGAAAGCCATCTGGGCCACGACTCCAAAGTCCATGGAGACCATCGGTCTCGGCCAGGTGTCAAGAGGACAGGACCCTTCCCAATTGGCTGCAGCCTGCCTTGCTTTGCCCAAGGGCGGTGAGGGAGAATGTCCACCTGGCTTTGACAAGGCACCAAGAAAAACAACACCCAGCTTTTAATAGCCACTTGATGGGCCGAAGTCTGCAGGCGAAGCCCCCCCCCCCCCCATGTTTGCACACTCCAGAAAGAGCTAAAATTAAGGCAGTTGGCTGGAAAACTCGCATATGGATCAGTCTGGCTAGCTAGCTTAGGAGAGGCATTTCACCCAAAGAGGGATGCGCTACTAAAGGAGACAAACGCTCTTGTGTGGCTCAGCAGGCCAGCAAGTATATTTTATTTGGAGAGGGGGGGAAAAATCTACATTTACCCCTCTCCTCCTTCTCCGCCCTCCCTCCGGTGCATTTTGTGCTACTGCTGAAATGATAAAAAGCTGTTCCATCAAGGAAGCTCCACGAAGCCTTGTAAGATAATGTATCCGTGAACCGAATAGATGTTGGGGTGAATTTGGAGGTCCTATGCCCACCCCCCACAGACTTGAATTTTGATCAAGTGTTCATGGGTATTCTGTAATAGTTGTAAGTGTGAGGCCTGGTCATAAGTCATGTTTTTCCCAGTGTTTTTGCAACTTCAGATGGTTGCTGAATGGATAGTCGTAAACGGAGGACCCCCTTCCTGTATAGCAATGTTGGTCGTTGTCCCATTGGGGCTGGAGCCAATTGAGCCCCTGCTAATCCCACTTTAATTGCCTGTGATCGAAATCTCTGCTGGAATGCCATCCTTGCCTCTGTTGTATAAAATACCGTGCAAGCTGCATTCTCCCAAGCCCTCTCCTGGCCAATCTGCCAGGCCTCCTAAGTATAATTGTGGTTGGTGTATCTGTGTTGTAATTATCCTTGCATAATTGGAAGGATAAGCATGTCATATCTTGGTGGTTGGACTGCAGTTGGGTAACAGATGTGTAAACCTCGCTTGTCCACCCTCAAATTAAAGCAGTGGCAACCTGTAATTGCCCAGGAGCAGGTAACTTAGGTCGACCTCTTACACAACAGAGCAGAGCAATGCAGCACACACACTCCTCATCCCTTACAAACCTCATTGCGTAATATTTCCACCCCTTTGTTTAAAACACACACAGGCTGTCCTCGACCACAAGTAACCCCGATTATTTGTTGGTAATCGAGACATCTGTTAAGTGAGTTTTGCCCCATTTTACGACCTTTTGTGCCTCAGTCGTTAAATGAATCACCGCAGTTGATGAGTTGGGAAACCGGTTGTTAAGTGAATCTGGCTTCCCCAATTGACTGTGCTTGTCGGAAGGACACAAAAAGGGATCATGTGACCTTGGGACACAGTCACTACATGAACTCTTCTCAGTCAAGGACTACCTGTATACACACACACACACCCCAAATAGGTAAGCAACCTAGCTTTTTGGATAGAATGCAGGCAGGCTTTGGAGGTGAAGGTCTCTTCCACTGCATCCAAATTGTAGGGGCCACCCAGAGATCATTTCACATTTAGTTGGGAAATAAGTAAGCTTATTGTTGTGCCCACCGCACATCCCAATGTCATGTTAACTTTCCAAACGAAGCTCATGTTTCTTCAGCAGATATTAATTCTGGGCTTGGGGATGAAATGCTTCATTTGGTCATTCCAAAGCTACTACTAATTGGGTTTCTAATTTCTTTACTCTTTCTTACCTTGGCTGGAAATTGGGGGACTTGGAATCGAAGAACAGGAACCAGCATAACCTAATCTCTACAATGCTTTGATTTATTGCCACTTCAAGAGGGGTGGGCTTCAACTCCCAGAATCCCCCAGCCAGCACGGTGGTTGGGAGATTCTGGGAGTTGAAGTCTCCATCTCTTCAAGTGGCAAGGCTTAAGAAACACTGGTTTGTGGTTTTACTATCCAGTGTAGTCAGGGAATCATATAGCAACTTGGTCCAATCTGAACTGAGCTCAAATCAACCTTCAAATCATTGAGCAGGATTGGCAATTTCTTGAGGAGCCAATCTTCTGAAAGACAGGATATGTTGGAGATCTTCCATCTCAGATGCATCCTTTTTGTTTGCACAGGAGCTAATACAGAGCAGATTTTTTTACAGCGTGGCTAATTCCTTTCAACTGAGCCAGTGTTGGCAAATATGAAGTATGCTAGACATTGGCAAAAGCTTAAGTAGTAATTACAGGCTTCCTAAATCTGCAGAGGATAAATAATTACAGGTTTAAAAGTGTTATTGTGAGCTGCAATATATACCCCCAAAAATTTTTTATGTTGCTCTTTTGAGGCTGTAAAAGCACAAATCCTTTGACAGGATTTGTTGAGGCTTGGAAATGGTTCTCGTAAGCACAGGTAGATAGACGCTCTGATCTCACAGGAAGTTTTTGTGTACAAAACCCACTGAACTACTTCTGGTTGACTAAAGATCACCATCCATCTCCTGCCCCTTTAAGGTCATTATAAAGCCAAGCAGAGCTGAATTCAGAATTGGTTGTGTGCTGAGCACAGGTTCCTCACAACCGTCGTCTTATTTCTTCATGGAAGGATTGAGAGCTCTGATTAAAGTTTTGTTTTAAGTCAAGGACATGGAAAGAACATACAGTCGGATGATAAAAAGGCCGAACTTTACAGCTTCTGTTTTGTATCTTGAATTCTCTCCAAAAGAAATGTGTGCCCTGACTGGTCATGGTTTTCATCAAAGGGGAAAGAAATTTCAACTCTCTATGGTTTAAAAGAGATGAGGGGAAGAGACAAGAGCAGGCAGCTAATTGAAACAACTCCAATTCTGCAGGAGCGAAGGGGTTGCCTCCCCTGATACTGAAGGAACCCCTCTTGGGTAACCTTTGGGAACTCCTGGAGAGCTGGCAGGATCCCAGAAGAGTGGAGGAGAGCAAATGTGGTCTCCATCTTCAAGAAGGGAAGAAGGTGGACCAAGGAAAATACAGAAACCTGTCAGCCTGGGAAGGACTTCAGATGCTGGTAGAAGTGGGAGAAGAATTATTCTGTCTCATGTTGTCCAAAATATTAGCATTCTTTTGACTAATGTGAATTGTGGAAACATTTGGAATTGACGGTGCAGTGAAAGAATGTATTTAGTCATTTATTCAACAAATATATACGGCTCGCCATCTCCCAAAAGAAACTCTTAAGCTGAAAGGAAAAAGCAAAATAAAATTGCCTCCATGCTGAGTGGGGGTTCAGTAATGGGGAAAACACGGATTGAGCGATCTGGTGTAGGAAAAGACACGGGAAAGAAATACTACGTTGTGGCATTGTAAGTAGGCTTCTGTGGTATCAGATGTGAGGCCATCTAACCCAGGAGTCTCCAACCTTGGCAGCATTAATACTTGTGGACTTCAACTCCCAGAATTCCCCAGCCAGCTGTTCCTACCTGGAATTCTGGGAGCTGAAGCCCACACATCTTGACGTTACCAAGGTTGGAAACTCCTGGTCTAGATCACAGATCTCCAACCTTGGTAACTTTAAGACATGTGGACTTCAACTCCCAGAATTCTGGGTTTGCTGGCTGAAGGAAGGTGGGCTTGACTCATTTTGACCACTCTAATGGTCAACTGGATGCTTTCCAGGCTTGTTTTCAGAATCAGGAACAAAATGACCTTTCCTTTAAAGCATCCCATTTAAGCATGCCATGTGCAGAAGCCGAGCACTGGCACCAGAGCTTCCCCAGTGGGATTTACAACGGAGCTGAGAAGGACAGAAATCTCCTTTGTCCTTCGCTGAGGCTCAGACCAACCACATAACTTGATTGGAAAGATTTGAAAAGGTTGCAGGCAGCTCTTCCCTTTCAGCCACCTCCTGGATCCTTGGAACAATGAAATGAAGCCCAGGTTATTCGATGCAAAACTCTCAATCAGATTACAAGCCATGCCTGCACCATGCCAGCTCTCAATCGATGGGCATTGGCGGCAGTGCCACCCTAAGCACCCTTACGTGGCTTGCAGTGTGCCACCATTGCCCAAAATATTAATGAATTTTGCTCTTTCATTTAATGGTAGACTGAGTGAATAATGTAGATCAGCAGCTAGGAAGTGGCTTTTTTTTCCAAGATAATCTTTTTTCCTTAGGCCTGAAGGCAAAATGCATCTTTGAATAATAGGGGTGTCTCCAGCTCACCCCTTTCTTATAATTGCAGACAGAGATTTTTCCACCGTGAAGCTCATTACTCCTGAGCAACAACCCTGAACTTCCTCATTGTATCGATGCTGTAACTTTGCAAGTCACAATGCAACAATTTTGTATCCAAGCATTCTAAACATTGCAGAATTAAAAATAATTTTGAATGGGAGAGCAAACCCACCTCACCTCTTCCCAGGCTGGTTACAATGATGCCTTTCTTCCTTGGAAGCCAACATAAAGCTAGTTTTCTGCCTTTTGGATTCTTTTCTCAATAAATAATTATTTTTAAAAGGCAAACTTGCTGGCTACATTATTTTCTTTTCTGGCAGCCTTGAACTGGCAGGATTAGATTGCTTATTCCTTGAGCAGTGTTGTTTTATGTCGTGTTATTCCTCTTCTACATTTTTAGTTACTTTAGGATTTATGGTAAAAGAATAAAAGGGGGGGAGGAATAGACCGTGGTCCTCGTAACACTGTGAGTCCAGTCTTAGAGGGGTTCTGGCAAAAGGTTCCTTTGCTGACATTAAACTGGGTTTTAAAGACTCAGCTGGTGCAAACAGTCTTTGTGCACAAATAAACTTGATCTGATTATTGTTCCTGCGCTTGTTTGATGGACTTATGCAATCCGGAAGCTCCGTATTTCCTTTATTGAAAGCAGATTACAGAGCCGCTCTCCCCTGGAGACTGGCATGAAATAGATTGAGGGGGTGTTAAATATATTAAAGTTAACTTTATCTTGCTTGGAAAGTAATGCTGTCTAAGTTGACCTAAGAGCTAAAATGCTCATCGCTGGAAGAAATTAAATGAGGTCCAGCAGGTTTCCCTGAAGAATTTTGGGTTTTTAGCTATACCCAGTAACTAATTTGCATCCATTTAATTAATTAAATGGTTGATTAATGAACAGTAGTAAACAGCTACTAAGTCAAGAAATATCAGTACCAATTTTTTACTATTAATAACTGTCTAAAACAAGGGATAGTTTCATATTTGTCTCAACTGTTTACAATCTGTTTGCATTTCCCTGTCGAATGGCTCCAGCTAAAGATGTCATTTCACCCAATCCTCGTTGGGCTTTTCAAACTGATAAGGCTTCAAGCTGAACCATACAAACCACAGTTTGTTGGAGGGGGGGACCTCTTCAGAAGGTTGGGGTCCTGCCAAGCCCAGCCTGGATGAAGGGAGAAGGGCTGGGTTTTTCCGCCTGAACGCAGCCAAGTGGCCACTTGCACCTAGTCAAATCTTCCTGACATGGCTTTCCCCAGACCTTGAAACATCTGGCAGATCAACCAAGAATAATTATTTCTATTTCTGTTTCAACCGCATTCCTATTTTCAAGGATTCTTCAATGCCTCGAGACATCTTTTCCTACTTTTTAAAATTGGAGGATGAAATGTTTGCTTGAAGAGTTTCAGAGTCAGGATTTTTCAGCAGGAAAGAGATGGGTTTTAGGGCAGCCTGTGCAGGAGTGACTGATTGGACACGGAATCCGTGTGCCAAAAGGAGGGAGCCAGCTTTTGGTGAAGGGAGGATGAGACAAAGTCTTGGCAAATGGGGAACGAACCAAATTCTCATCGATGGATGTTCTCAATCATCCATATCATGATTGTCCCAAAGATGCTTTTTCCAAAATGCAACTGGTCTTCCTTGGGTTTTTTTTCCCCTCTGAAAATATTTTGCTTTTCACCCAAGAAGTTTCTCCTGTTGTTCAGAATGGGAGGAGTTTCTTGGATAAGAAGCGAGACATTTTCAAAGGAAAAAAACCCAAGTCTCCTTGTCTTTTGGAAAAGCATCTTTGAAGGAGGGCAGGCGGTGTCTTCCAAGGACCTTGCAGAAATCCAGCATCTTCTGTACTGAAGGACATTGTTTGGGGGACCTGGCTCAAAGAGCTGGTGCGGTTTGTGGCTCTGTCTCTCTTGGACCCAAAGCTCTTAGCAGGACAGTGTGGAAAACACCTTGACCATTTGTTTATCGGGGCTAGTAAGGTGGACTTGCTCTTCTGGGCTTCCGAAGAATGTCCTCCTAGTGCACTGCAGGCCAAGGAGTTGTTTTCTTGGTGTTGAGGAAGGCAAGGAGGAACCTAGAATTGTAGGGTTGGAAGGGATCTTGAAGGCCTTCTAGTCCAACCCCCTCCTTAAGCAGCACGCACCATCATGGACTTGATGATGGAGCTTTCATCCCTCCCTTCGCTGTTCTTTCCCTTCTCAACCCAGGTAAGGTTCCTGACAGAGTTGGATTTTTGCCTAGGAAATTCCCAGTCTTGAACTCTGTCTGGATCATCTCTCATTTTCATAAGTCTCTGCCTATTTCTTGGCCTTAAGGCCAGCCTGGTCACCTCCTGTCCACCTTCCTGCTGATTTCCTGCCTTCTTGCATTTGTATTTCCATCCTACTTTGATCTAGCTTCTTGGTTTCAGTCCTGGTTCCATCGCTGCACCAGCCATGGGCATTCCCTTCCAGCTTCTCTTTGTAATCCAGGATGGTCCAATAAATCACTTTACATCTTGTGGCCATCTCGGTTCTGTCCATCTTTTCTGCTTCAGTGGTCAAGCTACCACACCACCAACATCCCCCAAAAAGTGGGGGGCAAAAGAAAAAAAAATGGGGGGGGGGGCTGCATTTGAGCTGGAAACTTTGCTCCAGAATCCCTTGCAAAGTCATGGGGGATGCTGAGACACCACAACGTGATTAATCAGTTGCAAAAGATCTCTTCTCTGAATTGCTTCTTTTGAACATGTGAAAGGCCTTCTAGTGATTTGGAAGCGTGTCCGTCACAAGGTTCTTGTAGAAGGAAGGAACACAAAGAGGTAGAAATCCAGAACTGATTTCTATTTGTTGCGGGGAAGATCCATAAGGACCAAGTACTTCAAGGATGCCAATTTCAATGTTTTTTCCTTCACCAATTTCATTGACGCTCGTGACACCTTGTGGCCTCGGAGAGCATTTCTCCCCCTTTTTTCATCCTTTGACAGGAATTATGTTGCCTTTGCATGTAATAGCCTTGACACTATGAGATTGCTGTTGTTGAAGTGTTTTGTGCACAGCAAGGGTCATTTTTATGTTGCCTTGTCATCCTTTTAAGGCTGTGATGCTCCTTTACCTTGATCTGAAGGCTTCTGGGTGGGTGGATCTGTAACACCTGTGGGAAATCATATCCCTGCTGTGTGGCAGGTGCTGGTCTCTGTGTCACACCTTTGAGGAGAGAGGAAGTTTTAATCCCACACGGGTTTGTAATCCTTAAATGTTGTTCCCCAAACACTTTTCGTACCTATTTGCATGTTTAAACTGATTTTCTTTGCATTTTTCTTTCTTTTTTGCATGCACTAACTTTGGTACAGTGGCTGCTGATTTTAATTGCTATCCTGGTCTCTTTGGCCGCATACCGGTTTCCAAGATACCCATGTTTCTGATTCAACCAAGAAGGCCCCTTATCAAATGCCTGAGGGTGCAAATGCAGCGCTTTTTTCGGTCTCATTAAAACAGCTGAGTCCTTATCCTTCTCGTCTAGTCTAGCTAATAAAGAAAGTAAAAACTCAGTTCCAGAGACCAACCTTTAGAGCAGTCTATCTCAACCTGGGAAGTTTGAAGATGCTTGGACTTCAACTCCCAGAATTTGGATGCTATGCTGGCTGAGGAATTCTGGGAGTTGAAGCCCACACATCTTCAAACTGGCCAGGCTGGGAAACAATGATTTTGAGAATATATTTAGTCAAAAAAAATTCCCTCCTATCCTATCCATATATTCGCTCTTAAGAACTTGTCAGAGCCCAAACATTGTTATAAGCTTTGGATGATTTAGGTAAATCATATCTAATAATCATGAATTACTTTAGGGCGCCTTGAAAATTATTGAGGTAATGGAGCTGAAAACGCTCTGCTGTTAGGATGTTAGGTAGTCAAACAAGGCCTTGTTTAATTCAGTTGCTTGCTTCCTCTGTGTTAGAAGGGGAATTCTTATTTGTGCTCCTAAATATGTATGAGTGTCAGGGACTGTATAGCGACATATTTAATCAGTCGATTGAGAAGGAGCAAAAATGGGCTTTTCTAAGAAAAATTGCTGTCATTTTTTGATAAGTGTAGCTTTCTGCTTTTCAGAGGAAAGAAGCTTACAAGGAAAAGTGTTCCTATTGTAGTTTATGCATTATTCTGAATGGAAGGTTTGCAGATATAATATTCTTTCCCAAAAATATTTTCTCCTCTTCCTACTTTCTCGACTTCTCTTTTAATTTGTGACTAAGTGACTACGTTTCAGGAAACAGACACAGATGGTTAGGCTGCTTCTCTTTCCAAGACAGTTCTCTACATTTTTGAGGTTAGCTGCACAGCTACGATTCACCATACATCTGGAACATCTGCCTGTTGGCACCCTTGCTCTGCTCGGCTCCCCAGCTCCATCTGAAGCAACAAAGAAGTAGAACAATTACGGAAGAATCTGGTGGCAGAGTGATGAAGTATGAAACTGCACAGAAGCAGGGCCTGGATTTTATGCTCGTCCACATGCAGGATATTTCTGGCCACTGTGTAAGGTAGGATACATTAGGACCAGTTCCTTCAGGACAAAAAATGCCCATTTGAGAGAGTGGATTTTGACGTACGACTGCGAGATTCACTTAACAACTGCCATTGAAAAATTGATTGAAAAAGTTGGCTCTGGTGATGTGGTGCCCTGACTTATGGCCGCAATGATTTATGACTGGAATCCCGCTCCCAATTGCGCTCATAAGTCGAGGACTACCTGTAACCAGCAATGAGGGCCTGGCTCACCTTGCCATTCCTTGATACCCAAAACACCCTCGACCGCTTCTCCGCTTTAATTCCATCTTAGGCATAGTCCAAGATTAGAGGATCTCTTCCCCATCCAGCCATTCCGTTGGGGTGATGCAGGCAAAATCCAAGCCCAGACTGAGACCAGCACTTGCTGTGGATCAGGTGCCAAGGCCCGAGTGCTTGAGAAGGACCATCCCATCAGCTGCATCTCACCGTAAATGAATTTGCCACCTGTTCCATCCTGGTGGATAAAAGTCACCATCATCCTGGCGTGTAACTCCAGGAACGATTATTCTGCGAAAGCTGAATCTTTTGTAACCCAAACCTTTTGCCTTCAGAGCTCAAGGCAGGGCACTTCTCTGCTGTCTTGGGGCCTCGTTTTGCCAAAGCTTGAATGTGAGGATCTCGGCAACCATATTGATGTCAACAAGAGAATTGACTCTGCTTTAACTTTTGACAGTCTTTCAATCTGAAAAGGTGTGGAGGGGTTGAAGGTCTTGTGAAGAGTGGTTGAGTGAAGGGTGGCAGTTTTGTCCCTTTCAGCTGGGTTTTGTGCAAGGCACTTCCAGAAGATCTCAGCCAAGGCCATCCAGAAGACTGCAAGTGATCCATGTGAGAAGACCTCAGTGTAACCAATCAGAATTTCCCCATGTCTTACCTAAATATAAACCAGACGATTTCCAATCTATAGCTAATTTATCTTAACCTGGAATGAATTCATTTTGTATCATTTGGAAGCTTATCTGTCCACCAGATGTGATGGTCCTGCTGACCAGGAGACATCTGAAGGACAGCAGATCCTGGGGGGGGGGGGGGGGGGGGGCGTGTTGGGTGGGGGGGGGGGGGGGGGGGGGGGGGGGAGAGACTCTTGATCCTTGGGAGGGTGTGAAATAGGCAGACTTGGCATATTATGAGCCCATCCTGGCAACAGGGAAATCGGGCTGCAAAATGGCATTTTTAATCTCTGTAAAAATTGTATTTTTAATTTCTTACCCAGTGGGCCAAGATTTGAGTAATCCAGCTTTATTGGAATTTTATCTGAACGGCATCATCTTTGGTAGCGATTTAGCTTTTACAAGATCAATGCAATTACATTTTGCCATCTTTAGATCTGTTGTGGTTTCTCTTCTCTGCACGGTTTTGGCCAAAGGGAGATCTCTTGAGTCCAGTCCTTCTAGATTTGGAGACACTAAATCTGACAACATTGTGCATTTTAAAGCAACCTCTCAAATGACCCATTTTAATAACCTGAAAGCTATTATATAACAAGCAGCCATAAATTAGTACAAGGCCCTGGGGGAACCCGCACCATTCAGCAATGAATAGTTAATGTGGTAGAATGTTGAGCAGGTTATTAGTTTTCAATGTACAAATGCTGATCAGGGAATGCTTTTTATAAGGTATTTAAAAGAAAATATAATTAACTGGTGGCATGCTTCTGTTGCAGCTCAAATTGAAATTATTCCATGCAAGATCTGCGGAGACAAATCTTCAGGAATCCATTATGGTGTGATTACCTGTGAGGGTTGCAAGGTAAGTTTTATGTTATACACACACCTGGGGGGGGGGAGAGAGAGACACGCACACACAGAAACACACTTGTGTTGTGTGTATGTGTGAGAGAGGAAATTATTGTATCTGTTTATCCACTGACTTATTTGTCTTTCTGCAAGATGAAGTATTGAATCTGGTTAGCAATATCAATAATCTGCCGTGGATGGATTTTAAAACTTCTGGTTGCAATTTCTCTCCTGAAGCTGTGCAGCCATTCTGGTGGGATGCGTTTATTTTTCATCCTGCCCTTGAAATGAAAAAGGGCATCCGTTACATATTGGAAGGGCTTTTGTCTAAATTTCAGGGGGCGAATCGGGCACAAAATTTCAACAATTGAAGGTCGAGGGGCTGCCCATTATACTTTGTCGCTGTTTGTAGTGGCAGAGCAGAAGAGCTTCTAGGGCAGGGCTGTCCATATTTGGCAACTTTTAAGACTTGTGGATTTCAAGTCCCAGCATGGCTGGCTGGGAAATTCTGAGCGTTGAAAAAGAGGCAATTGAACTTCCTTGTTTTTCTTTGAAGAGGTTTTGCTGCTCGTCCAAGAAGCTTCTTCTGCTCTGACTGGATGGTGGGGAATGGAAGGACCATCCAGTCAGAGCTTGAGGAAGCTTCTTGGATGAGAAGCGAAACCTCTTCAAAGAAAAACTACAAAGTTGAGTTGCCTTTTGAAAAAGTACTTTTGGGACATCCTGAACAGTGATTAAACAGTGTTCCTAATTTTGGGGGCAGAAGCTGAATTTCCAGGCTAGAAGGTAGAAAAATCCTTCGCAAAGTGATCCCAAAGTTCTGAAAGTAGAATAGAAGCGTGTGTTGTTTTTAAAAATGTGTTTGTTTTAAAAATCCAGAATTAGGGTTAGAAAATTGGTAGAGTAAGGGAAAAACAACTCCCTGGTTCCTAATTGGCAATTATTGGAATATTGTGAAAGGTAATGATACATGGAAATCTGTAAGTGTTAGCTATAAATCATGAGATTATGAATAAGTCTTTGTTGTTACAGGCTGGTGTGTATCCCTTTCAGAAGGCTGCCATGAGAAGGCAGCTGTCAGCTGTTTTCTTGTAATTAAACAGCCAATGAGCAGCTAATTAAGACATATGTGTGTACAGAAGTGGAAGTGGGCATGTTAATGAACTGTAGGAATCAATTCATTAAATGAAAATTGTCAAAAGACCAAACACCAAGCTTAGAGGCTCACAGCCCTGCCAGGTTCCCCAAGCAGTCAAAGACGGAAGGAAAACAGAAGCATGGCCAGAAGTCAACAATGGGCCCTTAATTTTGTTTGGAGGGGAAGGGAAACCATCTCCTCTTCTTCAGACCAATCTGTTGGCCTTCTCGGTGCTCCCAAGCAAAGGATTTAGACCGGGGGTCTCCAACCTTGGCCACTTTAAGCCTGGAGGACTTCAACTCCCAGGATTCCCCATCTGGCAAGATCATGATGCCCTCGGGGCCCTGCCCTAAGAATGGACCACATGGGCAAAGTCCTTGGCTTATGACCATGATTGAGCCAAGCATTTATGTTGCTGAGTGAGATGGTTGTTCAATGAGCTTTGCTGCATTTTACGACCTTCCTTGCCCCAGTCGTTAAGAGAATCACTGCAGTTGTTTAGTCACACAGTTGTGACTTCGCTTGTCAGAAGGTCGCCAAAGCGTATCATGAGATCCCAAGATGTTGCAACCGTCATAAAATACGAGACGGTCACCAAGCACCTGGATTTTGATCACGTGACCCCGGGGAGTGCTGTAACGGTCGTTAAGTGTGAAAAAAGATCCAAAGTTGCTTTTTTTCCCCAGTCCTGTTGTAACTTCGAACAGCCACTAAACGGATGGTTGTAAGATGAGTGTCAGCTTTGGAAGCCATATTGAGACCAGATGCTTCAGCACTGCCACATTTTGAGCCTGAGAAAGTGGGAGGGGGGAATTTCTGGGCGGTTATGCAGTTAAGACATAACAACATTCTTTTTCTAATTCAAGGTCATGTTATTTTGTGCATAAGTGAGGGGAAGTCTCAAGTTGGGACGGATGGTGATTGGGTCTTGTGATGTGATGATGGGTGAAGGGGGTGGATTTTATAGTTTTTACTCCTTGCAAGGAAGCCCAGAACTTTCAGATTTGGGATTCCCCAGTTGTGCCAGTTTACTATCCAAATAAAAAGGAACTTTTGAGAGGACGCCTGTCTTGGAGTTATTGGTTGGAGTGGAGGTTTGCTGGGACGCTGACATGGGGACTCCTTCTACAGCACCCTTCCCGCCTTCTTTCCCTCTCCCCCGGCAGGGCTTCTTCAGGAGGAGCCAGCAGAGCAATGCCACCTATTCCTGCCCTCGCCAGAAAAACTGCTTAATTGATCGAACCAGCAGGAACCGCTGCCAGCACTGCCGCTTGCAGAAATGCCTCGCTGTGGGGATGTCGCGAGACGGTGAGCTTTCCTCCGCTGCCTGGCGGGCTCGTGTATGTGTGTGTGTGTGTGTGTGAGTGAGAGAGAGACCCTGCCCAGCTTTTGGGGGCTCCTCCACTGCCTTGCGATAATTCATTTTGAAACCCACTCTCTTTAGTAGCCTCGAGGGGGGAGGGTTGTTCCCTGCAGCCCCGCTACACACCATTATCCAAATGTTATCATGGCATTCAGCATTTGCGGTTTAATGTACACCAATGTGTATTTCTCAGAAAGAACTTTGCTCACATGGCAAAGGGTGGCTTCAAATTTTCCTTCCTTCCTTCCTTCCTTCCTTCCTTCCTTCCTTCCTTCCTTC